>JADDOH010008296.1:0-141077 GCA_016648135.1 Agrypnia vestita
CGGCAGGTTGGTCCTGTATATTGGAATGTGAAACAATCTATGCTGACGATGTCTAAGGTAATATAATATAAGGTAATATCAGGAACATACAAACCAATGCTCTGCATAATTTCAGTATTGTCGATCATACCGCGCAACAATCGATAAAAATGTGTAATCAAATACACATTCCTTCTAGTCTCTAAACTATTGTAGCCAAGCATACCCTGGAGAAACTCGGTTGGGTAAAGCCAAGGATAATGCCCATACTCTCTCATGTAGAGATATCTCAGTAACTTCTTTTGGACTTTCTCCACCATAAGAGAGTACTTGCTCTCATGTGGCCCCCAGATCATCGAGCCACTCTCGAGTCTACTCCGCACCAAGGAGTTGTAAAGAGTTCTCAGTACGCGGGTATTCTCGAAAACCCTGGCAGTACGCAGAACAAATCCTAACATTCTCAGAGCATTACCACTGATCGTCTCTATGTGATCGTGAAATGTCAGGTTGCTTACAAATCTAACACCTTGATCTTTAACATTCGATGTTCTTGTCAGATTTTGGTCGTTCATTTTGTAGCGAAAAAATAGAGTTTTTTGGGCCCTAGTGAAGGATGTTATACTATAACTGTCTAGATACAAAAATAGCAATATTGCTAATTTCAGAATACGGCCGATTATCGAGTTCTATTAACTTTGTAAGTATGTGTAGTTTTTAATTGTCGAGAAATTCTTAAAACAGATAATATTCATAACAATAACAGTTGTTTTAATAAAACAACTTTGTATAAAACCACTGTTAATTGAATTATTGCCGGATAAGTGCAGTTATCATACAACAGATATCCTAAGACCCGATGGATGTCGAAATCATAAAATTCTGTGGAAGCACGAGGCAGCAAATATCATGGGATAAAAATAAGTGGAAGACACTTAGGGAGGCTTTAATCCAACAATGATCGTGAAATTCTAATTCTAGATCTAGAAAAAGTTCTAAATAATTATTTTATTTCTAAATAAGTGCATAATTTTCTTCTGATTTTTCTCGGACAATAGTACTGCAAAGAATATTGCATCTGACCAATATAGAAATGAAGCGGAAATGGTGTTTTTTTTTTCTAAAAATTTTCAATAAAATAATTGTTTAATATGTGGCTAAAAATGTTAGAAAAAAATATTATAATCGCACTGCAAAATGTCATATCATATTTCTAACAAAATTTCAAGCTCCCAGAGTGGCATGACCTCTTTCTACTGCTATCCACCGCATACAATGAATCAATTTCATGATCATGCACGATGTATGGAGTAGGATGCTGATGTTGCGCAGTAACGAAGGATTCCGCTGAATAATCTAATTCGGTAAATTAATGATGCCAATAAATAGGCTTTTGTCCTAGAGCATGACTTGACAAAACACGCGGATGAATTTCACGAAGGCGCGGACGTCAAAATATAGCTGAAATTCTACATCATATTTTCAATCAATGGATCAGAGAGTACATTACGACCTCAATCTGTAACTGCAAATTGTACAGGATTCTGAGGACGACGTCAACGATCTAGGGATTTAGTGTTAACTTTTATATTAGAATAAATCAGATTTTGCTTATAAAATTATTTTAATATTTTCACTATAACCTCTTGTTAAATTTTAAGCTGCAAGTTTACTTTCATGCGGATTGGAAGCAAATAAGCAATGTAAGTATTCAATTCTGAACTTTGAACTCACGAATCTACGGACCTTCGTTGGGATCAGGCGCGACGCCACGCGGAAAAAGGAATAGAGTATCGTACACTATTGTAAGAATGGTCATGTTATTTTAGTCACCGTGGCTTCAAATTACCTGATTATTCTATCTACATGCAGAGCATTTGTGTGTCGTGATTTGTTGTGTCTTTCAATGCAAAATTTGCTACATATGAAAGCCAGCTAGTATGGGAATAACGTGTCTATATTATAATACATCAATGGCTCCAGCAACATACACAGACACGTTAATTCTAGAAATTTTAAATTTATATTATTAAGCAGTGGAATCACTTCAATAAAATGAAAAATTATCAATAAACTTGTCCATAACATGATCTCATTAAACTGAAAAGTTTAATATTGATATAAAAATAATTGAATTTACGAGTATTATTTTTTTTACGTTAAGCCATTTTCTTATATTCAAAGCCGTAAAATCTATTCATAATATGTAAAATTAGGCAGATAACAATGAAATGTGTTAATTCTAAAAATATATTTATTTAAATTAATATGTTTTATATACATATCAAATCTAATTTGCCAGGATATTTGCCTATTATAAAAAATATATTTTATTTGATGTAAACTTTTGTGAAATATAATTTAAGGTAAAACACGTAAGTGCTCGTTCTTGGAAATTATTGACCTTTCAATTCCATATACCAATGAATACCTAAGTATGTAGTCGGTAAAAGCGTCAAAGGAGATGGAGCTTATGCACTTACGAAAGTGTTTTAGGCGGGACAGCCACATTCACATCATAAATATTTAAAGTACTTAGGAAGTACTCAGAACATCGATTCATATTGTAAAATATTATTTTTGTTTTTGATACAACTGTGTTATATAATATTACTAGCTGTTCGTACCCGGCGTTGCTTGGGTTAGGGATTGAGATAAAAAATAAGTTTATGGGGACTCACAAAGATTCCATGGTTTTGGAAAATCTCTAATAAAAACAATATTTCCATTTAATCGAGATTGAGATGGATGGGATTTTCAGGGGAGCATTATGGCCTATGTATTCTGTCGTGATCTAAAGAATAAGAATGAAAAATTTGGGTCAGATCGGCAAACGGAATAAATTTATATGGACAATATATCAGGTGAGTGGGTGGAGTAAAATGGGAGTGCGTAAAAGTTTTTTTTGTTACCCTCCGGGTCCTAAAATATAAATAAGTATAATTTGGGTCAGATCGGTCAAACGGTGTAGATTTGTACAGAAAATATATCAGGGGGAGGGGAGGGTAAAGAGAAAGGGAGAAAATGTCGCCTTTGTTTCCCGCCGGGTCTTGAAGAATAAGTATGCAAAATTTGGGTCAGATCGGTCATACAGTGTACATTTGTACAGAAAATATATCAGGGGAAGGGGATGTGAGAAATGTGCCTATGTTTCCCGCCGGGTCCTAAATCGTAAGTATATAAAATTTGAGTTCGACTGGCCGAACGGTACAGATTTGCATTGAAAATATATCAAAATTCCTATCATCAGGCTCGGCCGGCCGGGAGTATATAATATATCAAGGTATAGCTGCTTACCCATTATTTTTCTGTTTTTCTTGAGAGGCAAGAAATCGTCTCAGTCAAAACCAAAAGGATGCCCTGGATTTTGCAACTGTATCGGAATCTTTGCTTAGTAGAGCTGGAATTAATTATTCTACATACGTTTTAAAAAATTAACTCAGTTTTATTCCTACATAAAAAGTTAATCGCTTATACTCAAAACTCTATTTTTGAAGTAGTGGACACAATTTTCAAAATTTTCACAATTCTTCTAAAGAGGATTGTGTAGTGATTAAATTAAGTTTTTTTTATCTGATAACACTATATATTTTACAAGGCAATAATACATTGTGTAGATTTTACCGAAAAACGTACTTTTTTGCATACAACTCTGCCAAAACCTCAAATTTCAGTTTTTTTAAAATCCTACATTCAATCACGAGCTATACTCATATACTCACAGAAAATATTTGGTTTTATGATTCCAAACAAGGCTGTCATGGGTTATCCTAACCACCACGAGGATATTTTTTTAAGAGGTCTCCGAAAATCCGATTTTCAAATTTTTTAAATAAAAATTTTAAATATTGTTTAAATTTTACTATTATGCTTAAAAATTTGAATTAAATGATTATTTGGTTAAATAAAAAAAATAAAATGCTATAAACTTTAATTAACCACAATATTTTTATTAAAAAAATATATTATGAACGTCATAAGACAAAATAATGGGAATTGTTTCGTGATTTTAATAAAATAAAAACTACCTATTTGTATTAAAATTATAAATTATGTACATAAATTAGCCACTTTTCCGTGTCCTTAGTTTGTAACTTAGTTTATCAATTGAAAAGAGAAACACGTGTAGGTCTCAGGCTCTCAGAAACAATTTCCCTTTTTTTGTGCGCACGTCCTCAAAACGGGCAAAAAATGGCGGTGCCTCCTTTCTTTTACGGCATCCTTTTTTAGTGCCAGTTTTGTGACGTGATCCCGAGTGGCTTTGGTATTGTGTGAATTTTTTATCGCAGGGTTAAATTTAATAACCTCTTCAACTACAAATAGCTATCTAGATTGTCACAAACCATGTGAAATTTAACTATCAATTAGCAGCCGAGATCATCCAGTTAAAGCTAAACATAACTAAAATTTCTACAAAATGAACTCAAGTGTATCTCATAATCCACCAAATATTTCTATTATAATTATTTTTTTAAATATATATTTTAAATATTAATGACATTTTATTTTAGTTTTGGCTATTAATTGTATAATTAATACAATCATTTTATCGCTGTATTTCTCCCAAAAGAGACATTTTTCCTTGATTACTTGTTTTGTATACGTGTGTTTAAAAAATATTTAATTTTTAATTGTGTTATTTGTGTTGATTATTTAACTTATCTTAATTTATTTGATCTCAACTATCTTCTTAATTTCTATAGGGAGGCTATTGAAGTACTTTATTTCCAAATACATATAATTTTGTTGATGTTGTTCGATGTTATATTTTGATATTTTGAAATTATATAAAGATCTTAAGGATGTGTTCGTTTATTTCAAACTGCATATAAATATTTTCTTTAATTATTTATATAAAAGATTTTTTTTACCTAATAAACTTGAAAGAAAATTTGTGTTTTAGAAACATTTGATCAAAATATTAATTTTAAAATTCCGCTCTGGCTTATTAATTGGTTACAAAGACCCATCTCAATTATATCTAAGCCAGCCATTCACCCATGAAAAATCACGGGACATAATAATTAACAACAACCCTTGCGTGTAATGTGGCTCACGCGCCGGCTGCGTGTCACATTCTGATTCCTAGACTAGCAAACAGATACTGGATGTCTTTGCCGATAACCGTATATTATTCAAACATATATTAAAAGGTGTTTTGAAAGAATACTAGTGTTTGTCGAAATGGACTTAAATAATTGATTTGTATTTTTTTTTAATACTTGTGCTATATCTTTTCACTCTACATTATTACTTTTTGTTTTAAAATTTCTATTATATTATGTTTATCTTATGCTTCTGCTTTTTATATACATACTTGCTTTTTATTTTAAATTTTATTTATCTTTATATATTTGTATTTGTATTTTAAGAATTTTCTTACCTCTTTGTCATTATTATTTTTACATCTTATTATTTTTTTTCTTTTAACTATATATTCTGCTAATAAACACTTAATCTACTTGTTGTTAAAGCCCTAAAGGGCGTTAATTAATATATAAATAAAAATAAAATAAAATAAATATAAAGTTATAAATCCAGTAAGAATCGACAGAAAACGAAATTATTATATTTAAATGAGATAGCCGCTCTCAAGACCTGTCCATGGCGTAGCTATCACTCGACATCAATGTCCGCGCAGTAGCTATCACCGGCCGCGAGCGACTACCATAACCATCAACGTTACCTTACAGCAAGCTGACACCGCGTTCACACCACTACGGCTGCGAATTGCCCACCACAGCAGCCCATTGGGCCAGCTATTGGTTTCTACCATCGGTGACAGCCAATTGTAAACACCAATGGCCGCGCAGCAGTCAATACCAGCGGCGAATCGGCTATTGATGGTCGATTGCTTAACTGCTAGTTTAACTTTAAGTGTTTCATTTGTCAAGTACTCATGCTAATGCCAGATACTTTAAAGAAATTTTAGCTAGTAAAAATATTATATTCTTACTTGAAATAGTTAAAATACAAGTAAACGTAGTTGCTGCGGACGGATATGTATTATCATTGGTTATAATATGGAAAAAATAATATTGAGTATAGTTATCACATTTACTCGATCTTTCCCTTTAAACAAACTAGTCAGTCAAGTAGAATGCAAATTCGTGCATAAACACAGAATGCTAGGAACAGCACACATGGCACGTTTTAAGTGCAAGTTTTAATAATTCCCCAGGGAAGTTCTTAAAATAAACAAACTTTGAGCGCTGCAACCTGCAACGCTTCACAGAGATTATCACTTATATTATAAGTTTTTGGTACAATTTTTAATTTACCGGGAAAACTTTACCCTTCCCCGAGGATAAATTCAAATAACTTTTCATCATAATGCAAATGTTGAAATCTCATTTTAATTGTCCTAATGCATAAGTACCCACCTCAAGAATTCTTCACCTTCAGTATTCAGGATTTATTTTATTTAGGAATTCATTACCTTATAATGTACTTATTACCAAGACTTTTGTCTTTATGTTTTTTTTTTAATGTTTTTTATTTATTTAAAAAAATCCTTGTTTACAAATAAAGGTACTTAATACTAATTTAACAATAAAACATAAGATAAATTACACATTTTTTTTTGTTTTGTTTGATTTGTGGATTATGCCACTCTACTAGGCTACGCCTGTCCCAGAGTGGCGTTATAGAACACAATTATAATATTTTTTCGAATTCGTCAGTAGTATTTATTTTCATAAGGTAGTTATTATGTATCTACAAAGTATCAAGTGGAATGTTAGTGAAAGTTGAGTGAGTCATAAGTCCAAGTGTAAATATGTGTAGAATAATTGTTTAATGTAAAAAGGGTTAAAGTTTTGTTTAAGATTATTTTTTATTTTCCTTAATTTATTTATTTATTTATATAGGTATATATTTTTATTTGAAGACATTATTATGCAATTACAGTAAGTAAATTTTCAGTTGCTGTTCTACCTTTGGAGGTAAGCCAGTTGTTTGCTAAAGCTTTTATTTTATTAATTGAGTATATTCTGATTTCCGGGAAGTCTGTTTTAAATATGTTAAATATTTTAGGCCCTATGTATGAGTAATTTTTCTGTCCATGTGTTGTCTTAGTTTTTGGTATTTCGTCAAGGTTTCGTAATGCTTGTCTAGTATTATGTGAATGCGAGTTACTGGTTGCTGTTAGGTGGTTTGTGTTTTTGATGTAGAAGATGAGGGTAGACTTAACGAACAGCTGTCTAACGTCCAGTACATTAAATTCTCTGAATAGTCTGTCTGATTGGTATGTAAATGGTTTCTTATTAATGACTCGGAGCAAGGTTTTTTGTGCCGTTATAGCTGGTTTTAATGTGGTTTTATAAGTACCTCCCCAACTTGGAATCGCATAGTTCAAAAATGACTGGGCAAGAGCACAATAGATAGTTTTGAGTTGTTGTTTATTAAGAATATTACGTATGGATTTAAATAGATAAATGAGTTTTAAAAGTTTTCCCGATAATAGTTCAATGTGAAGTTTCCAGTTTAGGTGCCTGTCTATTATGATTCCCAAGTATTTCACACTATCTGTATATTGTTGTGTATATTATGTGTATATTGATGAATTTTGTATCTTTTATTTTATATCAACTACCCACATACTGTAATAAAATAAAATAAACTTGCTTGAGATCATTCAAAAAATCAATTGACTTCCACTTCCAGAGCGTGGGTACAAATAATGGGTACAATACAATACAATACAATACAAATACAAATAAAAACTCGCTAATAAGCGCTTTGCGATACTACAACCAATCCCGGAATCCTCTGCTGGGTTCCCAGACCTGGTCCTCCATGGGTTAACGTCCTTTCTTCGCCACTGGAGTAACTACAGATTGCTCTACTGGGTCCCCAGATTAGATCCTCTGCAAGTTACGTTGTAAGACAGCTAGCGAAGATCAAAGGCACGGACTCAAGATCAGTAAAGATCTCTATACGATGTCTGAATTTTATTCAGGATAATGCAAAACATGCCAAAACATGTGTTGTGAAGTATTTGAATAACTCTGATAATATTCTACTAGGGTTTTGCGAAAGAAAATTTCGCCATCCCCTAAATCAAAATCGTGCTTGATATAAAGAAGAATACTTTTCGTGCGCGTGTTGTAACTATGGTGTGCACCATCTCTGGGCAGACTTTGACGCTAGTTCCTTAGTTGTCATTTAACCAGAATTGACCTTTTAGTACCATCATTGGAATTATTTCGAGAATAAAATATATTGGCGTTACAACTTTATTTTAACTGATTTTATTGAGATAATGAAAATAATACGCAATTTTATTTAAAAATAAACTCGTAAATTATACCAAGTAAGTAAATTATATCTACAAGTGAAGAAATAAAGATTATTATTTAATTATTCAACTATTTTTTTTTAACATATATGCTAATTTTCTAAATATTCTAATTATTTTCTAACATGTTGATCACCAAGATTGGGATCGAACCACTCGTAGCTAGGATATTTTATTACTATACATTGGAGAGTAATAATCAATGTCTTATAGGTCATTGCTATTAAATAATCATTATTAAATGCAGATCTTTAAATAATTTTAATAACAACATAGTCTCCTTCTTGTTCAAGATCATTGATCTACTCTTGAGAGATAGCAATTCTCTTGTGAAGTGGAGAACCAGCTATCTTTCCATCTGGCGGTCTTCCTGGCTAGCGATATCCCACGGATATATTGCGGACAACCACAAGTGAAATTCTTGTACCATCCATCCTATTAAAATGGTTTCTCCAACACCTATAGTTTTTAAACCCGTCTTTGAGGATCCTTTCTGCTATAGTACGCAGCACTCTCATCTCAGACGCCCGAAGAAGACTTTTGGTCTTAACTGTGTCAGCCCTAGTTTCTACACTATATGTAATAATGAGCCTGACACAGGTTTTGTAAATTTGCACCTTATTATCTATGAGCATGCGCTTGTTCCTTCATATTGTGTCCTTCAATTATTGATATTAGTGATATAGTTTTTTATACTTATGTATTCTCAATTAAATAAAATGTTAAGTACACAGCAGTAGGTGTTTAAAAATAAATCGTTATATTATTGAAAGAAATTAAATTAAATAAAAACTATACATTTTAATGAAAACTTTTTACCGTTGTTCCTAGGGGTAGCTTAACGCCAATCAGGTGGTGTGCGCCGCGGGTGTAGGGTGGTAGGGGGAGGGTGGGAGGGGAAGGCCGACGATATAATTAGCGAGGCCTCGGGGTGGGAGAAAAGAAAACGAAATTTGTTAATCGGAGGTGATTCTTAGAAGGGGAAAAACAACCAACCCAATTACAGTTTTATTCAGAGAGCTAGTGGAGTGACTAAATTATTTGAAAATATAATTTTCCACTATAAGAAGTAAATGAAAAGTTCCCTTGAAAAAAATTTTCTCACAAAAGAAACTAAGGTATGTACGTTACGTTTTAAGATAGCTAGCTGTTCTTTGTAATTTAACAATAATATTTGATTAAAAAATATTTCAAGCATTTTTAGAGAGATTGTCTTTAAAATATCACACGAAATATTATAGGTATATTTATACAAGTGAAAATTATTTTAATTTCATATAATTGCCAGTTGGAAAAATACACTGATATTAAAACATAAAATTATTATAAATTGCAAAAAATAATTTAAACATTCTTTTACTGCTTCATAAAGAGCAAAATGATTTCGTTGTGAAATTTTTAATATACTTAATAAAAATTTACTTTATTTTAACCACTTATTTATTGCAAATAAGTGGTGAAAACAAAATTTATTTCTATTAATTGTTTTTCTTCCTATAATTATTTTTTTATTATTCTTATATTTTAATACGTTAATATAAACACGTTTTGTAAAACGAGTATGAAGAAAAATTCAGAATATTAAAAATTACACAGGTAAACTAAATCCTGTCTACAAGAAAGTGAGGTGGGTCATAGAAGAATAGTTCCCCCCCCCGCGAAACATTTATGTTGCAGTTATTATTCATTTTTGATCAATAAAATCCCCTGGCAAACAAAAGTTATTTTTTACAAAACACGTTCTTACTTCTCAATTTTAAAAATTTAGTTAAAAAACCGAGTCTTTTAGATAAAAACTTCTTACAATAAAACGCAACTTATTAACAAAGACAAAATACTTTTTAGAGTAGTTATTCGGATTGTCCCTTACACAATTATTTAAAATTAACAAACTTGTAGTAGTTATTTAAATGCATCAAGTTGTGTGTAGCAATATATTTGCGTAAGTTCACGTCTAAATATTTTGCAGGGGCGTGCAGTGAGAACAAGAAGCATGACTTTTATTTAAACATATATTTGGAAAAAATATTTATCTGTTAGAATATTATGAAATATTAAAATCTGAATTAGATGTTAATTATTATGATATTACGATTGTATTACGAGATATATTATCTCTTATTTCGGTTTCTTTTCAAAATTAATTCTTAGGAAAAGTTATGCTTCATGTTCTGACTGCACGTTATTGATATTTTGATGGTCTATGATTTATAACACATCCTAAATGAACACATATTTTATTAGCTTTATTAAATATATGGATCTTATTTGTTTCTTTCTTAGATACATATATCCTCCGTCATTTTATAAAAATCTATATTGCATCTTGCTTCAATGCCCATTGTATAGTATATTTTATAAACGTATATGTAAAGTGTTTCGTTACTGTAATTGGCCTGTTTTAGTATTCAAGACTAATGTTATACTACATCTATAAGGAACACGATGATGACATGGTCACGATTTTTCGTCAATGAGTTATGAATGCAAATTTTCTTCAGACCCAAGTATTTTTTCAGTCACACAAGTAACATGTTCAAATGAAGTCAATTTTTTGCAGTAGGCACAAAAAATTATTTTTGCAATCAGCGAAAATATATAGTCCTTTTTGAGTACTTTTTATTTTCTTATTTTTTTCTTAAGTAAGTTAATTCACATATTGTTTATAAGCTAAAACTTTAATCTAATTTTATTCACTACGTTCTATATTTTATTATTAGTACATACCTATTTACATTATATTTTAATCTATAATAAAATAATACTCCTAAAAACTATCATACACATCATATAATCTACAAAACTATTACTATTTTTAAATTCATTAGTTAATTTATATTATTCGTATTTTTCGGCATCTCATCAAACATACACCTCTGTGCATTTTTCTTATACAAACTTTTTTCTTATGTGGTTATCTTATTCTATTCCTATTTTTAGTTTTAATATTGTGTATATTATTATTAAGAACTATATACTAGAACCAGAATTCTGTATTAAAAACTCAGATTTTTGTTTTTTTTTAATTTTTGTGTACAAATATGAGAACATTATAAACAATTTTTATTTCTGTTCTTCTCATTCTTTAATTCTTTTTTTTCAGATAATTCATAAATAATGCTTAAAGCACTGGTAACATATCCGAGATTGTCTAACATAAAATATAAATAATAAATGAAAAAGATATCTTAGTAGATTTTTTATGTAAAATAAATATTTATAAGTGATACTACAAAGTGTAACGAGGTATTATTTTTACTAAAAAGTTTGAGCTTTTCACTGTTATGTTCTATGTACATATAATTGTAATCAATTACAGTGTTAATACATGTTCTGTGCTGAAAACGCCTATAGGCGTTCTCACAATCATTCGCTGGGTATTGAAAACGCCTATCGGCGTTCCATACCGCGAGGGTTGGTACTGGGCAATCCGGCACAGAGACAAACCAATGGCGCTCCATAAAAAATCGCTTTTTACGGTTATCTAAAACCGATGCGCGTCCTTAAAAGTATCACTGAGTTTACTGTCACGGGATCTCGCTAGTTAGAGGCAAATAAAATTAGTAAACTAATATTTTGTACGTTTAGTCACAGTACACAAAATTATTTGAAGCAGTATTATGTAATTGTGGCTAATTTTACACTCGTCTGTAGAACAATTTATACTCGTCTTGGAATATTTGGACGTCTGTGATCCACTTATTCACTATCGGGCGCCAAGTAGGTACTCTCATAATTTATTTTAGCTGACCGCTTATTTTTCTAGAATTCGTTTCTACGAGACCGCCGAACTATCACTATAAAACTGTATTAAAACTGTATTAAGGCGGTTGCGTCGCCTTTTATATATAGTGTGAGATTTCCATACATTCCGCGAATTTAGTTGGTATTTTCACCGTTTATTCAAGATTTTACTGAAAATTTCCAATTTACTGTAAAACGTCCAGAGTCATTCTTTCTGTTTCTACAATAACATGGCATTATGATAATCAAGATAATGATTATGTTAAATGTCACTAAATTGAGCCACTGAATGAATATAACACTTATTTCTATCATTTAATAAATATTCTTCTCAATTAAATCCTTTTATTTTCTCTATCCTACTTAAGTATGACAACATTGTGTACAATAGAGTAAGGTTCATCATAACTAACCACATATAAAATGCAGTTCAGTGCAACCTCAATTCCACCCACTAATGCTATATTCCCTCGAGACGGTTGATGTCCCTCACCGCTATTTCTTGTAAGCCATTAAAACGTGTTCATTTAACTAATACCGTATCTAACCACATGATGCCCGAGGGTAATCTAAAGTTAACTAAAGTGCTCGTTTGGTCCATCGGTATAACACACATGTACATTTGATTACCGTTAAGGTATAGAACATATTATTCATTGTACGAAATGTTTGTTGTAATGCCGTAAACTTTTAGGTTTTACGCAGGCGTTAAATCTAAATCTTGTTTTTCTTCTTCTTAAACCTGCCTGCATCCACTACCGGATATGCTTCGATACTTTTTCCGATCTCTCGTAATGTGCATACTGTCACCACCGATAATTTTTTTTTTTAACGTCAATAGGTTTCAATACCACTGGATACCGTTAGGATGCACGCATAATAACTGTTCCTTCCTCTTCTTCTCCTTCTACTCCTTATCTTATTGGGTCGGGGGGTCCCTGCACCGCATAAGAGGTTCCAACTCTTCCTATCTTGGGCTGCGCACTCCACGTCAATTCGATTGCAACCTCGCTTCGCAGCAGTCCTCCAACTGCTTTTGCCAGCTTCTCTTAGAACCGCCTCTTAGTTTTATGCCTTCTGGTCTTGCCTGGAATACCCGCTTTGGCAGTCTATCTGCCGGCAGCCGCAAGATATGACCCAGCCACTGTGATTTCTCGATAAATGACAGTAAGGGATTCACTTCGAGACTTTCTCTAATTGGCGTGTTTCTGATTCTCTGTTTCTGAGGCTCCTACTATTCCTCGTACAAATTACATTTCAGCGGCCTGTAGCCTTGAGCGAGTCTTTTGCTCAAGATCCAGTGCTCGTGGCCATACACTTGGGTTGACCTGAAAACTGATTTGAATAACTGTTCCATACATTAAAAGACTAACAGAATCCATGTTTGGGTAATAAACAACCCCATTCGTGGTGGCAATAATTATTTCCAACTACAAACACTCTAAATATATAGTAAAAAAAAGCACAATTACTCAGCAAAGTCCAGTGAAATATGCTCAAAATAAGAATTCAAATAAATTACCTAATTGAATGTGAACTAGGTACTTAAATAGAGTGTCTAAGATAGTAATAGTTTAAAATGGATGATAAATTATATTAATTTTAAGCCACTATGCGAATATCACACAATCTTTTGCACTTAACTAGAAAAATATATGTATATTCCGAATTTATTCGTTTTTTAAATTTTTATTTAACTTTTAAAAGTTTGGGAACTTTTTATTTGCGTTTTTTATCCCATGCAGTCCGTAATTGTCCCATTCCATTATAAACACTAAAAATTTAACCTCTATTTCAATTTCAACCCCAACCGCTGTTGTCAGTGGTGGCCACCTTGATTGACCATTCGATAGCGCGAGCTGGAAAATTGAAACGGAAGGTTTAGTGTCGATTGTATTGGTTTTTACAAGAATGAAGTTCGTCTGTTTATGTATGTTTCAATACACAATTTATCCACAATTCAATACACATTTAAACGGATCTTAAATTTTATTATTAGTTGACCACCTCAAACACCAAAAGGCATCCATGCTTTGTGTATGGTAGGATTGCGAGGGTATTGCGAGGGTATGCTTCTATATTATAAACGTATGAATAGCAGGTGAACGGTTGTGAAGAATTGAAAAAACACAACACTTAAAAATAATAGACCTCAATTGACAAAAAAAAGGGGTAGTAGTTTACAAGAAAAACGCGCGACCACATAATATTATGGCGATGATGATCCAACGTTAGTTCAAGGAATGATATAAATCAGTCACATTATTCTTCAGATCACTGTATATTCTTTTCAAATAACAAAAAAATGCAATAGGGCAGGCAAAAACAACCATTATCTCATTTTCCTTTTGTATCAATGAACCGAAAATTTTATTTTAATGGAAAAAATCTGCTCTTAGAAATGTGGGAAATAGTTGTTACCACCGATTAAAATTATATTATTGATTAAAAAATATTAAAAAATTACAAAAAAAAAATGATTTCTCATATAAAATCAGAACTCTGGCGTTAACCCAATATTAAGAAAAAGAAGACACTTTATAAAAGACCACTATTTTATTTAATAATCGGGGTATTTTGGGGCCAATGGTCCCTTCATCAGAATACAACGTTTACAAAAATTAAAAATTGGAAGTATAGGCATAAACAAAAAACAAAAAATTGAATAACTAATAAGAAACCAGTGCTTACTTACTTAATATCGCGCCGTTTCACAGTGGGGATAGGCAGAGAGGATAGAGCGCCACACTATTCTTTCCTGACATACAACTCTCGCCTCATCCACATTCATACATCTTCGCATGGAAGCTCGCCGGTTGTTGAGGCTTCTAACGGGATCATCTTCCAGTAGCTGGTTAATCTAATCATGCCACGTCTTCCCCAGTTGCATTCTTTTACTGGGGCCATCAACACTTGCATTATATATCTTTCTTACCATTCTTTCCTCATTCATTCGCTCAACATGCCCAAACCATCTGACCCTTTTTTAATTTTATTAATTATACTAAGATCAGTTTAACATACATTCCTAATATCTTCATTTACTCTATCATAAATGGATTTGCCACACATACTAAACTGCCACACACACATCTAAGGGATCTCATCTGCAGAAACCAGTACGAAAACAAAATTGAAAGTTAAATTTTTGCAAAAATAATCAATATATATATATATAAAGAAACCCGTGTTTCCCTATCCGCCAAGTTTTCTCCACAACCAGATACTACCACCCCCTGGTGGTTATGGTGGTGGATACCCGTGGTGTCCCATTGAGAATGTGTGAGTTTGGTGGGGATGGCTGAGCGTGGGTGGGAATGGGTGACGAAAATTTGCATTCTCGCACATTGTTTTGTTATGGGAAGGCCGCAAATGCTTCAGATTGTTTTAAAATAGGCGCGCTGACTACGTCGGTGAGTCAAGAAGGCTCCGGAAAAACCTGCTCTAGAAAGTTCTGGAAGGAGAAGGTTCTAGAAAATTCCCGAAAGTTCTATAAGGTTCTAAACTGAGTGGCGGAATGTGTCAGTGCATCTAGAAGGTCATCGTGTACATTTGAATTTCTTGGAAGTTCTGGAAGGAGAATGTTCTAGAAGGGTCTCAAAAGTTCTATGACGATCCAAACAGTGTTCTAAAATCTACGCGTGCGAAGCCGCGCTGGCACAGCTAGTTTGGTTATATTTAATTTGCTATAGGTCGACCACAATCAGTCAACCATAATCAATACAAGACAGACCATTCCCTAGCTTTGTCCGGTAAGAAGAAAGCGGGGGAAACTTGCCTGTCAAGCCCGTATTACAAGCCTCAATATGATATTCCAAATAAATATATATTTTTTAGTTTAAAAAAAGTTATTTACTTACTAGAAAAACATATGTTGTGTTCATTTTTTGCATCGTAACAACACACATATTTTTTGCGCACATTTTTTGGAATGCGGTCTAACTATATCAATACTATTTCTGATTTCTAAAATTTAATTTATTGTTATTTTATAAAACTGATGTATTGGTATTGATATCTCACATATACCCACTACATTTCTCGCCTAAGAATAATACAAGTATGGTTAAGGTAAGGTATTTCTTGTAAACTAACTTCGACGTGTACTTTCCTTGTACCGTAAATACCACAAAACTCTGCAGTGGCACTACTACTTCGGCAGCTTCGGTCTGCAGTGATATTGTGGTCAAGCTATGCTTTTGTATTATGGAGAACTTTATAATCCTGCGCTTTGAAGATTATTCCTGGTGGATTATAGTTCAAACATCTTAATATATTCATTATTCTGTACACACAATATTTTGCATGAATTCAATTGAATGTGAATAATTTTAAATTCTGTTCATAAGTAAAGTCCACCGAGATATTCTAAATAGTACGTCAAAATTTTCTATCAATCAGATGAAAAATGGCTCGCAATGCATCTCCACAGGTCTCAGTCCTGGGTCGCCCTTACAGCTGACCTCAGGCTCTCTCTAGCCAGATTCTACGTTCACCGCTATACATCTATTCAAGATTCAATTTCAAATCTTGTTTGATACATTGTGTCACTTTGACTCACAATATGACTGAAAGATTTGAAAAATATATTATTTTTTGTTTCTAGAGTTTACTAACGTATATTTTTTTTAAATAGGTACATGAACATGGAATGCGTGACGCATCAATATTCTTACTATTCTCAAACTAAATCAAAAGCATGTGCTATAAAATATTAACGTATCCTGGAATTAACCAACGACTAACGCCTTTTTCATGAGTACTTGCCTTATGGGCGCTTCACACAAAAAAATAAAGTACAAAATAACATATTAGCTTAAATACTCATTCACTATTACTATTAATTACATTCAAAGAAAAATGGAACCGTTAAAAAATACTCTTATGATGTGTGTCAGTAAGAAATAGGTATTTTCGCGGAGCGCATACTACATAGGAGTAATGCTCTGATTCTAAAGGTTTTTGTATGATTGCCTAAATAAGTGGA
Organism: Agrypnia vestita; assembly: GCA_016648135.1. Classification (NCBI taxonomy): domain Eukaryota; kingdom Metazoa; phylum Arthropoda; class Insecta; order Trichoptera; family Phryganeidae; genus Agrypnia; species Agrypnia vestita. The sequence goes on from JADDOH010008296.1 coordinate 17,007, forward strand.
CCTTAAGTAAAGGCGTCTGTTTGTCTCACTTTAAAATTCAATTTATTTTATAATTTTGGTCCAGCCAATGTGAAAGCACGGTCAGCAAAATTATTTTTGTGGACGCTATTTACTTCAACTATCCTACTTGTATTAGATGTTGATGATGAGCACAATGTTACATAGTAGTCTGTTGTTTGCGGAAAATGGAAAGCAGAAGTCGGTAATATATTACAGGGCCATGTTGTGAATAGCATTGAATATTGTGAGGCATAACTTGTATTCAATCCTCTCTGGACATTTAAGCCAGTGAGGGTTTTGAAGATGGTGTGAGTATGCGCAAAGTTTGAAACGCCGGTAATTGGTCTTGCGGCAGCATTAAATACAGATTTCGTACCGGATTTAAAAAAAAAAATAATGAAACGAGGAATACAGATTATTTTTAAATAAACCTATTTAAATATTATTTAATGTGTTGAAATATTAAATATGTATTTTTCAATATTCGAGTCACATAAAGACGAAAAATATCCATTTTTATATTTTCATAAGTTTATTTTTTCTTCAGACAATAATATTTTTATAAAGTTATGGTTAGAAATGTGTCAAACTCAATCGCGTACACGGCGTATCTATATTGTAATGGCTCCAAAATCAATGCACGTAGTGCGTAACATTTCCGTTGCCAGTATCAAAAATAATTAAATGATAGCCGCCCTTTGGTCACTTGCTGCCGCGTAGCTGCCAGTACACCTGCCTGCTTTACTGCTAGTAGCATTGTATTGTCATTACATTGTTTAATGCGATAATTGTACACTTCAACGTGATATAACTGCAAGAAGATCTTCTTTGTTGGCATAGGACTTGATACCTATGTATTTTTTTTGTTGAAAGTAAATAAAAAATAATTATATAAAAGGTATGTACCTACCTATATCAAATTAATACTAACCTGAAACGTGATACTGAAAAAAACTAACCCATATAAAACAAATTTTTGTCACACTCCCTTTCTCATTTACTAGTTGTACCAGGTTTGGCGCTTAACTTACGCGTTGGGGTCGGGTCGGGCGACTCTACGAAAGCGAGTAATAAAAAATTTCGGAAAATCCAAAATTTTATTATAATTATTATTTTTTTTAAACATAAATGTTTTAGATCATTTTATCGTCGCCACGAGTCTGTCTGAAAAGTTTCAGCTCGATTGGATCACGGAAAAAGGGTTAAAAATCGATCCAAAGTTTTTTCGACAGACAAGCAAGCAAACAGACGCTACGAGTTAAAAGAAAGTGAGTAAAAAATTTTGCCATACAAATCTCAATGAGAGCGCATCAAGCGCATTCGCTTTCAAAAAATTCTTTAATTTTAATATTCCGCGTATGAATTGCAAATTCATAATTACTGGTCATACTCTACATAAACACGACATTAAATAATTGTATGTGTGTTTTTATTTATTGATAAAAAAAATTCAATTCCGTTAGTAATGGGGATCCTACGAAGCACGTGAAAGGGCGTAAAGGACATTACGTATGCCGACTTATTTTCAATAAATTTGATATCGAGGGTTGGCAATAATACTTTGAAGGAAGATATCTGCTCTTTATTAAAGCATTTATACATTTTATACATTTCTCGAGACGAATATGACGTTATAGAGGTGGATGTTTGGCAATATTTCCGAATGGGGAGCCTTTTTTCAAAGCAAGTAGGCTAAGCCTGCCATCTATTGAAATATCGCAATAACATATCGCACATTGTGAACGGGCATTGATGGAGTGTGATACCCACCTTGGAGCTACGAAACTGTTTGCAAGACTTCAAAATTCTTGAACAGTAGGTTGCCTTGTAGTCGAAAAAATATTTCTATTTTTTTTATTGGTATTTCTTAAATTAGTAAATATAACACTTGCATATTAAATAACATTTCATATTTTACAGACGAATCTCTTTTTAATTAAGATAAATTGTGGAAGACTCACAGAGACGAAGCTATTTATATGAGATACGTGTATCGAAGTCTTTTTATAGGAAGGACCAGTTTTTTATTCTCTGGCATAGTCCCTTCTAAAGATTTTCAAATTTCAAAGATATATACAACTACAAAAAATTTGATAATATGTAGATTTTCTTACGATGGAATTGGTGAACGTTCCATTGTACAGAGTGATCACTTAAGCAAGCTAATAGAGCTCATAAGCCCTGGGTTATCCTTGAATTTACCTTAATTAATAATTACCCCTTTGTGGATAAAATCCAATCATTGTGTTCTTAGGACATGTGTATGTATATATAAAAATTACATCATATATTTAATAACTAGCACTTCTATTAATTAATAGAGAATTAATCTATGAATTAGTTCTATTGATTAAACTCTAATAAAAAAATAATCTTATAATCAATAATTTATATATTATCTACAACCCATTTTTTTTTTTAATTATTGTAATATTTAAATATTTTTAAATTCATTCAGATAACTTTTTTTCTACATGATTTCCAGCATCACATTTTAATTATAAGTAAATAAACAATTTTGTGTGTATACGTTTTCTTATATGGTAATAAGATTTTATTACTATTTATTATTTTGTTATAGTGTTTTTAATAAATTAAAAATATCTTGTCATTTTATTATGAAAAATTTAGTGTACAAACATGAGAACATTATTTTTTTTAATTTTGATCCAATTGAGTGCACTTTTTATTTCTCCAAATAAGCTCTGTTTACTGTTCTAAGATAACGGTGAGTATACTATTTTATTTAATGAATGAAAATGAAAATTTAATTATAATTTAACGTAAAAGTATGATCGTGAAATTGAGATATCTCAAAAACTAATATATATAACTAACACTAATCATACCGCGTTAAAAAAAACTATTTTATTATTTTTTTCTATGTTATTTTTTGACAAATTTCAAAATAAAACTACTACATTCTTAAAGATGTGCACTTATTTAGTAACTTTTGCCACGGAAGTTACATTTACTTGCCAAAATTATTACCTTGGAATATTGAAGGAATTCCTTTTTTCTCTATCTCCGACCCGCACGATCAGTATCCGCAAAACTCTGCTGTTCAATAGCTTGTCTCTTTCTTTATTTACTCGTTGTAGGAGATAGGTACACAGAGAATGGGGCGGTTGTAATAAAGTTGCACGATTGGAAGCTTATATTATGATGGTGAAATCACGAATTCTTCCGTAATTTAACATATGTTTTACACATGTAAATAATAATGATAATTATATCATTTTGGAATAAAAATTCGTAAATAGGGTAACTTATATTTATAATGCGGTTAAAGAATTCTTGTATATTTAAATCCCTTAGTTAACAAAGAGATTTTTTTTACAATAGGCGTCGTTTTTTGAAATTTTTGAAATCACCTTCTTGAAAAAAATCGCAAAATTTCTATGTAAATATCTGCGTGGTGTAACTCTTCAAATTGTTCTATGAATTTCTATTTATGCACAGGGCAATTTATTAATTTATATCTTTGTTTGGAAATATTTACCGATATAATAAAATTATATGTATATGTATATATATATGCATGATGTAAGACTTTTTTCGGGAATTTCGCGGATTTACAATAAGTTATTTTAATTTATTGCGATATATCGGTTATGCTTGGATAACCGAAATATCGCAGAGTGTAAATAGACAATTATATTCTGGCGTATTTTACATAAACAATAATTTTGAAATAATACCTGATAATAATAAAATTAAATTAAAATAAAAGACATGAGTAGTCGCAGTAGTTAATAAAACATAATAAAATAAATAACAATACAATTTGACGCCCTGCCTGCTACACTAGTAGTTACTGTATTATAGCAGTATTGCAGACAGTGCTCTTCCAGTAGGTACAGTATATGTGCAAGAATTAATAAATAAATATAAATTATAAAATATATATATATATATATATATATATATATATATAATATATATATATTATATAATTAACTATATTTATATCTTGCATTGCAACATTTAATCAAGATTGTAATCAACAATTATTAATTATATATTAATTTAATGCCAGCACATAGAGATTGTTAACCCTGGCCATTAAAGGATTTCCATACACGTTTTTCATATTCATAGCTTCGTCTCTCTGAGTCTTCTATAATTTATCTTAATTAAAATAAACATAGCTTGTATATTGATTCTCCATTCTTGCCGTCAAAGTAGATTTTCGTTGACCGATAGAATTATATTATGAGGAAATGCACATACTCGATACTGATTTCCAAGTGCTGCTCCATGTTGCGATATTGGCTCGCAATAATGCAATTTATTATTTTAAAGCCCTTAATGTTTCACTTCATGAATTCGCCGACACTTCCGTATATTGAAGACCAGCAATGCCATTAATTTTCTGCTTCCGGTTAACATTCACAGCCGTCCTCTCCAGCGTCGATACCTAATGGATTCCTTCCATTCAATTGGTTTCCATCGCCAATTCCAGTCACCAGGCCAATCGCATTGCTGTGAAAACCATGAAGAGTGAGTTTAAGACCCGTGGACAGTAATTTATCGTGAAAACTGTGGAACGGGACAGCGCTGCTAATTGTGATTGAAAACTTCTTAATGGTTCTTGAAAACTTGTGAAAAATTTCATGACAATGTTTACTAGTTAACCTATATAATTTATGTAAGGTAGAAAACGGGTGATTTTTGTGGCGAGGGGTTGAATAATTATTTATAATTTTTATTGGTACTTATTAACTCGTCAATTCCCATGTGGAGACCAGTAAAACGAATTGGATAAATTTTATGTATGTTTTTGTCGGATGTGTTTGTGCATATTGTTCAAAGTGGGTAAATTTTTTTCATTGTATCGCAATTTTTTTATTTAGGTGTCACCTCTGGGTGACTGACTTTATTTAACTGTTCGAAGAATATTTTTTCTTCTTCTGTATGAAGGCTTGAACTTTGTGGTGACATTATTATTAAAATAAAACACAAATCACTTTGTTTTCACAACTTATTAGATTAAACAATCTACATGTTTCGAAAACAATGTTCTCTTCTTAAGGATTATATACAATAATCCTGAAGTAGAGAACATTGTTCTCGAAACATGTAGATTGTTTAATCTAATAAAATGGTGAAAACAAAGTGATTTGTGTTTTATTTTAATTTACTTTATTTGTTTATTTTATTCTGATTATTTGTTTATTTTGTAGTGGTATATATGAAAAGATATTGAATGTGTTTTTGTTAAAATTTTATTATTTTAAGAAATATAACTACAAAAAATAAAACAAAAAGTATTACAGAGTTGACAGAGAATATAACATGGTTAACTACTTACTAATTATGACATTTTTACCAACATTAAAAACGCAGGCTTATGTCACATTTTATGCTCATTTTCTTTGTTCATAACATATAGCACATATGCATTGTGAGCAGTCGACTTCAACTTGATCTGCTGAAATTCCCGATAATACCCAATCCATAAATGGCATGGCTACTCAACGATTAACCAGTCTCACCTTGTTGCAGTTGAAATGTCACAAAGTTCGTGTGTCGGGTTACATAAGATATTTAAGGTATTTGGTACCATGCTTAGCATACTGACTGAAAACTGCATAGCATATAGATTGCTGATGTATGTTTTATAATAAATTATACGATTTTATTTTTAAATAAAATGACTCAAAGTAATTGATGGGACTAGTACTTAGATTTTCTGTGACTGTTTCATCGGCATCTCTCTTCCACAACGGATGAATTGAGATTAAATTTTTCAAATTATTCAAAATAAATTGAAACAGAATAATATAAAAATTAGAACAATAAAATTTTTTTAACGACTTAATCCTTTCAAAATACACTCAAGTAATAAAGAACAAAAGATAAATGTAAAACTTTTACGTAATTAAATTAAGGACTGTTTAAATAATCTGAAAGAGAATCATCAAATAAACTGAGTAGCGAATCAGAAAAAAATTTCTATTGTGTAACATTACTCATTTCTCAATTTACCAAGCCTTCTGATAAGTGAATTGTGTTATTAATACTTTATTTTAGCTATAGTACCTGTAAAATAATTTTCACAGGCTGAGATATTAAAGTATTTCAAGTGATGTCATATTTATATTGTGGAGTACACATTATATTACATTACAGTAATTTGTTTCCAAAACAATAGGCGAATGTGACAATGGTAGGAAACCGCGTATACGACGACTCAATCAAGAAAGGATGATGGAGTGTCTTGTTAGGGAATGTGGCAGTGACTTGTCATGTCCCAAACAATTGTCAAAAATAGATTCGCATGTTTGTATTATTTTGCACCAACCTTTTCATACAATCAAGGTTGAGATTAATAGTAGGTATACAAAAATATACAAAACTAGCTGTAACCCGTCAAAAATTACGGTACTTCTGCATGCCGGTTCCTCAAGAATAAGTACCTATTTGTAAAAAACAATAAAAAAAAGGAAATACAATAGAGAATAATAGAAAATTAAAACAAAAAAAGTTATTACACTAAAAAGGATTTACGGACGTTAGACGAAGTAACGACAGATGGACGAACGGAAGGACGGATACACAGTAGCGAAGGGAAAAACTTCATTTCAAAATGAAGACTACAACACACACACGTTCACCAGTTTGAAGACTACAAAGTGTACACTACAATTGTAGTACTACGAAATGAAGTGAAGTAATGAAGTAATTGTAGTATTAATGAAGTGAAGTAATGAAATGAAGTAAATGTAATAATAATGAAGTGAAGTAATGAAATTAAGTAATAACGAAGTAAATTTTTAAATGAAATGAAGTATTTTTTTCCCAAATAAAAATTTAGCGAGCTAAAAAAAAAAAAAAAAAAGGTCAACGACAAAAATATTTAAATAAATTACGATATTTTCTCCAAAGTAACATTTGGCGACCTAAAAAAAAAAAGGTCGCCAGACAGATTTCTTCGTTCGATTCCAAAAAATTTTCAAACCATGGGGGGGGGGGTTGTTACAGTTTCCAGAGATTTCTCCGTTTAGCTACATCAACTTCCCAAAAATTTCTTCATAGCTCCCAAAATTTTTCAAACCATGGGGGGGGGGTTGTTACAGATTCCAGAAAATTCTTCATATATCTACATCAACTTTCCAAAAATTTCACGTAAAAAATACACTATTTAAAATATGTTTCTCATACTTTCGATAACTTTGAAGTGTATGTACTTTGTAGTGTTCGCTTTGAAATGAAGTGTACTATTTGAAGTTTATACTTTCAATAACTTTGGTGTTTGTAGTTTGTAGTGTGCACTACACATCAAAATGTGCGAAATGTGCACTTCAATGTAGTGTAGTACTACATTGTAGTAGTGAGTACAGAGTGGACCCATCACTAATACACAGGCAACGAAATTATTATGATTGGGATTACTTTATGAAGTTCTAAAGGATTTAATACATCTCAAGTTCATCAAGATATGAATTGTGTTTACATAAATTAACATTTTTGAAAAAGTTCAAAATACGCATTTGCATATACATACATACATTAAACCAATCCTTATATGGGTATGAAGCCTAATATTCTAGAAACATCTAGTCACTATAAATTTAAGAATAGACTTTTCGCGACATAAACAAGAGTTAAAATTGTTTTGACGATTTTTTTCCCTCCTTACCCCCCCTCTCGCAGTTACGTTCCATTATATTATCATGCTGTTGGGTATATTTCGAAAAAAAAATTGTCCATTATGCACAGGTTTTATATACATTTTTTTGTGTTTGTCAGTACCTAAATGCTTAGAACTATTCTTATATATGTGTACATGTTTATCGAAAAATATATTAGAAATACTTACTAATTTAATTTTAATTTTAAAATCTTCATAATTCCATTATCTGACAAAGGATAAATAATAAAATGTAAGCAGGTTAGGAATTTTAAAGTGTACACATATACATTTTCTCAAGATAAATCTTATATGTCTCACATACAAGAAGCTATTTGTCTTAGAAAGAAAGTATGGAAGTCTTTGAGTTATTATAGAACTCACGACATATCTCATGGCTGGCTTAAGTAGGTACCTATCTCTTTACACAATGTAACGTTCACCGATTCCACCCATCATTGACCACTGAAGAACAAATATTTGGATGTATATTATTTATAAACGACGCTTCATATTTCACTTTGACTTATGCTCGAGCCATCTGTTGTTGAAATTTTTCATCCCCATGAACCAGTATATGGATATCGGCGCTGCTAATGATATACCTATTTCTGACTAGAGTATGAAGCAATATACTTTTTATGTGTACATAACATTCAACCGAATTATTAAAATATACATATACACAAAAATTATTTCATAATATATTTTTGATTTCTCTGGGTAAAAAATTCAGTAACTGTGTTCTTGAAAAAATTTAACTTACTCAAAAATATTATGAATAAATTTTCTCATTGTTCTCCCATTTCTTGCGTCTCCACCATTTTATACTTTTTAAAACCAAATCATTTATAATAATGTCAGTATATGCTCAAATGTTACATAGATGTTACGATGAATTGATTGGATCTTTAATCACTTTTTATGTTTTTTATCTTCCGTATAGGAACGTATGCATACTCTTGCTAATCCATTGAAGGATTATGAAAGCACGTTTTTAATCACACTCAAGCTTAAGGGTTGATTATTCCACCATAAGTTTTTAGGAAAAAGATAAGTTATAATAAAAAGATTGATCATTCCCCATTAGGTACAAAGATTTCAAATTATAACTTTTCATCTTCAAAACCTCAGCTCTGATCATGGTTTTGTGCAATGCGTTATTGTATTTTTTTATACAAATATATTTAAACGTATATTAAATTTCAGAAATTGTAGGCTGTCCTCTAGACTTTTGGTACATTCTGGTAAATATTTATTGTACACATAAGTTAACGTTAACTTACATAATATCATAAGAATTAACCTGAATCAGTTAGCTAAAATATTATCAGGACAAAATATTATAATGATTTGTTGAGTGTACGTGGATGGTGGTGGATGCTGACATATATTGTGAGCTGGCATGTATGGTGTGAGGTAGTGCGGGAAGCCGACGATGGGGATGATATTCTGGATGGTTTGGGATTGGTGAGATGATTACCCACTGGCTTTCCCCGCATTTTAACAAACATATTTCTCACTCATATAATATTCCTCTTTTTCTTTGTTATACATTCAATAATTTGTTGTGCTTCTTAGATTATTGCATATTTATTACTTAAATCCGGCATTGGGGTCTTGTGGTTAGGACTCTCGCCTCGTGATCCAAAGGTCGCAGGTTCGAATCTCACTCCAGGCCAGCAATTTAGTCCTATTTTTACAGCACAAGCGTTTAGTTTAGTTTGAAAATAGTAAGAATATTGATGTGACACGTATTCCGTGTTCACATCTTTATTTAAAAAATATTAAAATCCTTCTTTTTACACGATTCTCTGACTCTCGTAGAGATAATAAAATAAATTGTTTCCTTTATTTTATTATAATTATAATTTATATAAATAAATAATTTAACAAAAATAGTCATTAATTGAATTTTCAAGAATTTACATTTAATACATTATTTTCTGTATTAATGTACAAAGGTAACAATTGTTTGTCACAGATAAATAAACAGACAACATTTTTTTTTTCATAATTTAAATACATTTTTGTTTTGCTTTATTGATTAGTTTAAACTGTTTGATTGATTACTTTAAACAATTTTGTACCGGGGCTTAGGGAAGATTTTGTTACGACGGAAAGGATAGTAATGTGCTGTGGTGAAGGTATTTCGGAGGTTTGGGACATTGCTAACGTGTAAAGTTGGGTAAATCAATTATTGAAATAATAATGCATGAAAATAAGCAAACAGTGTTATAATATATTCGACAAGTTTACTTGAAACTTTGATTTGATACTGAACAAAATAATATTCGGAATATAGAAATTGTAAATTTTTTATTGTCTTATTCTAAAAAACATTTTTTTAAAATAAAACATGATAAAAGCGTTACACTTAAATAAATTGGCATAGAGCACATCTTCCTTAGGGATGCTCAACTTAATCTCACAACATTTATCACACTCACACCTACTTAAAACTGAATACACTGAAACTACAGCCAATCGTTAAGGACCTTGGATTAAATCCAACTCAATTAGTTGTTCAATTCAAATGGACAGTGTGAGTAATGTAGAACGTTTACTCTGTTTCAAATGTGAGGTCGTTTACCATTCATTCAGGATAAAATAAGCTTACATACAACTTTAACTCAAGTACACCATTTAATTCATCAAACTTATAATAAAAAACTAAACTACAAAACTGCTAAACAAAATTACTAATAAATAAATACGCCAAACCTCAAAGAACCAAGCAAGTACGACAGTAAAAGAACATCGCCGTTGCCCTTAAATAAAAACTTCTCAGAATTTTCTCAATGCACAAATGAAACTATCCATTTCAATAAAAATTAATTAAAACTTACCTGGAGATTTGGTGTGAATAGAATTTTCTACTATAGAGGATGAAATAGAAAGATTTAGACATTACTAAAGAGTTTAAATTTACAATGTACAATTTGTTACTTATTAAAGAATTTACGCTACCTGTTTCGACACGTCCGTGTCATTAACGATCGTTATTTATACTTTTTTTTAAATAACGCTCGTTAATGATACGGACGTGTCGAAATTGATAGCGTAAATTCTTTAATAAGTAACAAATTGTATATTGTAAATTTAAACTCTTTAATAATGTTTGATAGAAATTGTTACATTGTAAGTTTCCAAGAAATACAAAAAAATTAGAAAGGTTTATCATATTCTCCATTCCACTTTTAAAGAATTAATAAATAACAACACAATGTAACGATATTGGCCTATTCAAATAGATATTGCTGAAAAATTATACGAAAATATCTATCTGCTAAAAGCTCATGATAAGGAGAAGCACCACAATTCATAAATACTCTATAATTAAATATTTGCCGGATAAGTAGGTGCGGGCGAGCTTTATTATTTATGCACGCGGGCGTGTAAAGCAGGCTTTATGTTATCTTATTTTGACGAAGCGAGCCAATCAAAAAAAACGGTTGTCCGCGGAACGGATTCGACCAATAGGAGGCGTTCTAAGAGATAGACCTTTACCTTTACACGTCGGTTGGAGTCAAAAATGGCGAGAAATTTAGACTATATAAGCCATACAAATTCGAGGATCGCCTTCTTTCTTCAGCATCAACGTCGGCCGGAGGCTCTTGTGGAGAGAGGACCGAAATACCATCAGTGAGTCACAGAGGCAGCAACACTCGAAGATACAGCTAAGCATTTTCAATATTATTTATTTCTATTGCCTTTTTCGTGTATTCAATTTAGAACTTTCTGGATCGTAACAAATATTGATACATGTTGTGGATTGTTTTGTTACGTATTTTGGGCCTAGGGATAATTATTACTATGCGCGCATCAGATTTAATATACAAGAAATCGTAATATTGCGGCTGTGATAATTCCAGCGGGTGAATTATTGCATAACGCTTATGAAATATTTAATTCTGTCGCTGTTCATATGAAAGTCATTTAAATTTGATATTCATATATTACCAAAGATATAAAGGCTTTAAAATGGAATATTTTACTGACGAAGGGTGTTTCGTGTTTGTTTGTGGGATTTAAAATTCAGAATAATTATGTATATTTAATGTCGCGAGGTTCGGAATGTACGAGAGATTCTTCAGGGCGGATGTATCTTTATGCAGAAGAATGCTATGTTATCTATACTGGCGATTGAATACACGGATTTCTATATGATTTGTATTATTTTGGGGATAATTAAGATCGGAGTATTTATGTGGTTTTGATATCTCGATTGTCAGTGTGATATAAATTCAGATCGTGCGAGAAGTTTCCTACAAATAATATATTTTAAAAATGAATCTGGATTTTATATTTATTTTTATTAAAACACGGATGTGAGATTATTGGACAAGGTACATGTTTGTATTGCGTATCATTGGGCAATCGTTTTAAACACGATTTGTTCCTATCAAGTTCTTATAAAGACGTGTTTCGAATTGTATATATTGTATAGAAATAATTAATTTAGATACAGTCGGTCTGCAGCTAAGGATCGCGGAATTTTGTACTAACGAGCAACATTCTCGATGGAAGGAAAGCGAAAGGCTGCACAGGCGGTGGTATTTGCTCGATTTTGGAGAGGACCCGTTATATTACTTCGGATCAGGATGCCATCTCAGAAGCAGAAACTACAGAAATAAGATAAGAACCTTTTATATTATTTATTCTTTATTTTCTTATGTGTATCAAATGGAATGTTCGTGCTATATAATTTGTCATTGTCACAAGGTCACTATTCATTTCATTACGTGGGTTCAGAGTTCGACGGTAGCGGACGCGGTAACAAGTTGGTACTTGTCGGGACGTGACGTCGGAATTATTTCTTAATTATCTTTAGGATACAAGCGAGGTCATTATACGTGCATTCTGCATTTCAAACGTTTTACTAACATATATAAATACATATTATTGCGTTTTACAAATTGAATAGGTTCGCGGAAAATAGGTATTTCGCCCGGTTGTGCAATATTAACTTCCAACGTAGCATAATGAGATCTTATTACCGGCGCTAGACTCTTAAGGTTAGGCACGCGGGGATTATAAATGGGATAATGAACGAGAACCGAATGGGGAAGTTCGTCTCTTCATGGTCGGGAGGCGAGGAGCCGTACGTCTTTCACGCCCCGTGATCTTGGGAGGCTGAATTTCGATTGTGGAAAAAGATGAAGTTAGATTTACTCGCGTGCCATAAGCAACCATACATAAGACAGGGTCGAATGTCGGAGCGCGCGTTCTCGGCTATGGAGTCTGATTAGATTAGAGAGACATCATAGATTTGGGACTAGGTAGGGCCATCTTAACTGTATCTACCCGGTTAAGACAGGGTTTTAAAGCCAAGAATTACAGGATGGTCTGAAGGTCCTGGAGCGGCGACCCTCAAAGATCTAAGGGGAAGAACCTCTCACGTCTTTTCGGGCCCCTTGGTGCGACGAGCTCGGGCTCTGTTTATGAATGTTTATGAATGTGTTAGCTCCGTACTCAAGGACGAGATAGGACGTTCCTCATGAACGAGAAATTATAAGATGCAGGTAGCAGTTCGACAATCAATACTGTGCTCGGGACCGCTTTAATGAACGAGATCTGTTAGCAGTTTAACAATCAACTTTTATGATCGGGACCGCATTCAGGAGCGCGATGGCATTACTAACACCATCATACTCATCATTCATCACCTTTTCTAACTTGCTGTATACAGAGACCTTCGGGGTTCTCCTTTTCCGGCCAGCGAGAAACATATCAGGAATTACACAATCAACTGTAATAAACATGCTGATTTACCACCATTTAATATCTCTAGTCAATAAGACTACACCGTGGGATCATTCACATCAACTATAAATGGCGACGCTAACATGGCTCTGACTGACGCGCTCAAGGAAGAGTCTTTTCCAGTCACCCAGTTAGTTCATTCAGCCTTTAACCAGGAGTAAACATCATAATACTCCGGCTTATGTAGCCGCAACGTGGGATCCTCATCATATACACCAGTCAATTTGACTGCCCCGCGGGACAATATACAAACCTTAATATCAGACGCGGGATTTCTTCCTGATATGTTTGTCGCCGGGGGGCGAGGACTTCGGAGGATTCCAGCAGGAGCAATAGGGTCTCGGCTTGATCTTGGTCTGCAGATTAGCATGGGAAGCTATTAATTACGCAGGTGGTAGCTACCGGGTACAGCGTTGTCGATGGGGCTGTACCCCCTTCCGTAGAGGAGGGTAACCTAAAATCTACGTAAAAGTAAAATCAGAATCAACTTGACTCTTATAAAATATGACTTATGAAAGAATCGAAAATTTCGATTTAGAATCTCGGGCTGTGATAATGTCAGACAAAGCTTGCCCCGAGCCTCTGTTGCGCCTAGTTGTTATGAATATATGTTTACTCTTTCCACTATATACCATGAACAGATAAATCAGGCCGAAGACCACCGATCGCGCCAGTTGTAAGCATTGTATGTATGTATGTATTCTGGAGAACCCAGCCGTTAATTTGCATTTTGAGTATTGTGTGTGTGTTTAATAAGTATAACCGTGTATTAATCGACCGTGATTTATCTAATCTGGATGACCGGCAGATCCAGTATACTATTGCATTAAAAAAAAATACGTAATAAAAATAAATATTGCGTGTTGTTGCGCAATATTAGCGCTAAGTTCCTATTATGTACCGTCGGTTGTATTATGTGGATACCAAGTTATACTCAGAGCGCCCTAGGCTGTATTTCGCAAGTGGTATTTATCTATCTGAATATTCCATCGTAATCGTGACCCCGCACTCAGCCGTGGAATCCGTCCACAGGTGCTAATATGAGACCTCGGTAACCAGGCGGCATCGTTCTAGGCGAAAAATCTACGTAGACATATTTATGTTCGCGACGCCGCTACCGGATGCGAGGAAATGACGGATGCGCCGCCATGAAAGGCGATTTTGTTAGTCTGTTCAATCGATCGTCGTTTTGAGTCCGGCTCATGTTGCGCGTTAATAATGTTAGGTTAGTTTCACCTCGTATGAATACAATGGCATTTCTTCTGCTACGCTACCAAAAGTACTGGGTAACCGCGTCACATCGAGGAGTCCTATCTTACTATCACTAGACGATTACTGGCCAAAATATATGTTAGACTAAACGTAAACTTAATTCAATCACGTAAATAAATTTTAAACATAGCTTGAGCTTGCAAAAGCAGATCTCAAATAATATATTAGACTTTTAATAAATGAACTTAAAGTAAAATCGCTTTTAAAACTTTTCTTAAAGCCTTCTCTTTTAAACTTTCGATTTAAACTTCTTTCAAAAAAAAAAAAGAGCTTTACCCCAAAATACACACCCTCTAAAATGGGGCAAACGTCACAATACCTGTATTAAATCTACCTTCAGTTCCATGACAATTAGTATTACAATTCCTGATTGTACTTATAACATTAGTATTCAATTATTTTTCAGCCTATAAACATAAATTAATAGGATGGCTAAATTGTGATTCTAATTATGGCCCCATTCTATGTAAGCGTTATAATACTTAAAAGTATTATGTTACAAAGCATCGCTTTTACAACTGTAAAGATTTCTAATTTAGCAACCGGTAAGTAAAGTGCATTTAAACAAGTACATAACTTGAGGAATACCTTAATCGTATTTCTACTCCAATTATACCTACGCTTTCAGTAGCCCTAAAATACAATACTTCTCGGGAGATTCGAGATTTTATGTCAGCTATAAAATTTAATATCACCCGTTAAATTTTATAACGAACAGAAATGAATCAATTTCTAAGGATCCATTCTACCTATTGCAAGTAAGTCCTTTTATACGGAGCGGGAGCACTTAAAATTTAACGAATACTACTGCCGTTTGCAAACTTTCAAGCTCTTGAAACACGTGGCATGGATAAGGTACAATTTCGCAAGTTCTCTGTTTCGTTATTTAAACATAAATTAATTAAGGAGTTTAAAACTAAGGCAATGGCATTTTAAACGACGTTCGCATGATTGATCGATTACTGGGCAAAGTTTGGTTTTATATTACACTTTTATATCTCTCAAATTGAACTCTAAAACATGTAGGCTTAAATAAATTATAAATGATGGAATTTCGAAAGCTGTTTGAAAATAGTCGAGAAAAGCTATTCATTATTTTATATATCCTAATGAAAATACAATAAACGGTACGTGAGTGAATTACTTTAATAAAAGAAAAATGTTATATTTAAAAAAAATTTAATAATAAAAAAATCTCAGATAAAAAAGCTCATTCAGAGGACATTTTCAATTTACTGTAAAATGTTTTATAAATTCTTGATTTCATTTGTAAATAATAAATATGTCCGGACAATGATCAAAAACTTTGGAGAGTACGTTTTAACAAACTCCTTCATAACTCTTTAAAGTAATATATTGTATTTATTTGTATACACAGGAGTTTATAATTCGAGATTTTATAAGATTGTCAAAGTTTAACCTCGTTTAGAAAAACAATTAAATAGAACTTTATATACTCGTACTAACAGCTTGTTACTTAAGATTAAAAAATTGATGCCTTTGTTATAATTATTGCAATACATGGCACATTGAGCGATTTGGTCTCCAAGACACATAGATTAGAATTAAACGCTGAGCAAACTATTAATTATTTATATAATATTTAGAAGTTACAATTGATACATATGTAGACATGTGATGACCCTTTTAGATAGTGGGTCCTCGCGGCCTTGATACATTTAATAATAATTTAGTATAGCTCCTGGTCCGGCACCAGAGTTAGACATCCCATGGGGTGTGTGTTGAATATATAAGGCGAAGCAAATCTATAATACAAATCATTCCATTGCAAATCAATGTAAATCATATTCTTTTCACGGCTAACGATGTAAGATGACCCTAATGTGGGTCCTACTAAATAATGAAGGTTAGTAAGTAGCAAACCGTCGCGTTCAAAATACAATATATTGGATTATCAAATATTTCATTATTCTTATATGTGAGCGCGCGATTGAGCGACAGGATGCAACCGGTCGACTTCAACCATATGATGTAGCGATACAGTTGTTAAAAATAAAATATTCAATACAGAAATATTACTACTACTAAAATTCAACTTTTCATATGAAATAATGTTCTATACTATCAGAAATTATTCTATACGATAAATTAACTAAAAATACGTATTAACTGAAATAATTATTCTGCGAAAATTGCGCTTTTGAATGCAAAATTAACTAAAAATATTAACTAAAATATTTCTAACATCTTGGGTTCGCATACTATATTGAAAATACCTAATGCCCTTTGCATTTACTAAGTATATTACCTAAATAGCCACAGCTATACTATCCTGTCCGTCAGGGACGAAACATAAAACATAGTTACATTTCTAAAACTGCTACCTCTTACGCGACAAAAATACCTATTGCAGTCGGGCTATGAATATGAACTATTTCCGCCTCATAATGGCGCCTGGAACCAATACTAAAACCTCACTAGAAATAATAAATGCGACCAAATCTCGATAAATACAATATATACTATTCGTAATACGTCGTTGAATTGGCACATGATTCGTCTAATGGATGAAGGACCCCGTTGTGTATCGTAATAACTTCAAATTCTTTTATAGGAGCAGTGTGGAAACAATTGCATAATATTACGTAATAAAAACATCTAACGAACCTAATAATCTATACATTTATGTTACAATAAAATACGTTCACCAGAAGAATTCGTGTATTAGAAATAAAACATTTTCGATTTGAGACAAACCAGTAAATCGTTCGAACGGCGCAAAGGGAAAAATTCACACATATTAAATAACACTGAAATTAATAATTATAAACACTTTGTATTAGCAAATTCTTACCTTGAATGGTTTCGTTCTAGACGTGCATGAACCTGTTCATATTAATTCCATGGAAAATAATACATATATTTTCTATTTACGAAATAAGACATTTTTGAAACGAAACTTCTTTATAACTAAGTAGATAAGGTCTCGGGGATGGTTTGTTCGAAAGGATTCTACAACAGCCCGTGAGTTTATATGAAATAATAGTTTCTTTGAATGCTAAATTTTGGTTTTTTAAACCCTCAGCATCTCTGCCGTGGGGGGTTGAGGCTCCGCGCCCGCCTAAACCCGGTGACCAACTTCCTAAGTGATTAAATGCCCCCCCTTGTTCCTCCGGAACTTACTGCATCCCGAGACTCTATCTCTTCTTTACGAGATGTGATCCCGTGACGCCTCTCTTTTAGGCTTATAATTGAGATGTACGTACTCTTTTGGTACGAGTTTCTGATGATGGGTGCTGTCTTGAGGCGCCTTTCTTTTAGGCCGGTGTTTGAAGAATCATGTACTCTTTTGGTACGAATTGATAACGACATTAGCCTCCTTTGCGGGCATAGTCAGCGATGTTACAAATTATTGTGCAATCTCATTACGCCTTTTCAGAGCGGCGTCCCACGATCCTGCATCTTGCAACATTTACTTTGGACAAATGTTAGAGTGTTCGTAACATATTTATAATATCCCAGCTATTCCATATGAGTGAATGATTTTTATATTTATTCTGGCCCTGTCTTTCTTACAGAGGACGAAATAGAAGTTAACGTTTTCTATCAAGGTTTTACAGCATTCAAGCATGGAAATCCTTCCAAAGACAAAGGGAACCTTTTTGTTGGTTTAAGTAGTTTGCGCCAGATGAGGTTAGGTGGTCGGTTTATTGACGACCCCGAGCAACAAGGAGGACCCCGCCTTTAAGGGGCCCTGCAAGGGCTTGTGCGGGTTCCACGCCCAAGTGCCGGCAATCATCCACCCCTCAGCCAGCTAGGCTAACACAAACCAGATATCCCCAATCTTTAGTTAGATCTCCCCATTCTGTCCTTTACTCGTCATTCTGAAGCCACTTATTAAGCTGAATATACCGAGGTACTCGATTCATAAAGAGTTAGTTGTAGACCGAGTGTAATGATTGCGCAATACCTACGCAATACAGTAATTATTATAATGCTACTAAGTAATTCATATAGAACTCCGTGTATTCAATTTTCAGCATAACCGGTATGAAATTCGCTTTGCATAAAAATACATCCGTTTGGAAGGAATTCTCGTACGATTTGAACCAATATCACACAAGCAATCGTGATATTTAATTACACAATTATTTCGAACTCCAAATATTCCCAAAATAAATACATTTCGATAGTGAAAATAATTAACGGTAATAGATAATATAAATATGTTCCTTAGCTGTTACACAGTGGCGGTATGATCCTCTCTGGTACTGATGAATGGTAGATTCCTCCATACGTCCGGGCAGCAACTCCGTCCGCAAATGCTGTTCTCCAAATGAAGTCTCTGGCAGTAGTCTCTCGGGCAGCGCTTCCGCTGGCAGGTCTGGTCTCGAACTGAAGGGCTGAGTATATCGTGTTCGCTCCTTTTATAGTAACGATTTCACCATACCTCCGAAATCCACGCTAGTGCAGTGACTCATCCTATGCGCGATGACCTCACCGCCGGCGCTCGCCATTGGCCGGATTCAGTCATCAGGACGGCCGCCTCCGGCTCAACCCGTCGAAAGGTAACGCGTGCCTGTGATTGGTCCGTTTCGTTAAAATAAGAGTAAAGCACTCGCTACACGCGAGACTTGCTGTTCCGTTTCATAAATAATAAAGGCTCGTTCGCACCTACTCACAAGGTCGAGTCTATTAGGATTGGCAAACAATATTAATTTAACACAGAATTATATCTATGGTATAATAAAGATCTAAGAAATATTACTTGTATAGCTGAATATTCAATATTTTGTTAGCCTCTTGTAATACATAGAATCTTGAGAAGAAATGTATCAGGCTTTTACTTTTAAAGGATTCCAAACAGAAGAAATATATTTTTGATGTCCATACTTGACTTTTTTGAATATTATTATTTTAAGATTTTCTAAATTTATTAAATCTATCTCTATGTCGACCATCACAACTTGTCTAAGACCACTAATAAGTTTAAGACTACACGACTTGTTTAAATCATCACCCGTTGATGACAACATCGGTAGTTGTCGAAACAAGCCGTGTAGTCTTAAACTTATAAGTGGTCTTAGACAAGTGATCTATTAATATATAATTGCAATGACATTTTACAACACAGTAATAAAAAAAATTATATTTAATTGTCACAAGTCACAAAACCACGGATTATAATATTGTGTATAAAACACGTCTTTACACGTTCACATTACTGAGCTTGACAGAAGCAAACATTCCACACCAAAAATAATTGATTTCTTATGGGTACACCTATTATTATTTGAGTAATTTATTAATATCAGCATCAGCAAACCACTGATACAGTAAAAACTTGCATCAGCTACAACCTTGGTTTGAAGAGATCAATGCGATCTGATTCTGATATCTGATTCTTTAAGTGCTGAAAATGTTCAAGCTCTGAGTGATGTTGTTTTTGGTCAATTCAATACTTTTTTCACCAACATCATGGCATGGCCATCAATCAGCATTAAATTAACTTTTTAACTATAAAAAGTTTGTCGATTGTTTTTTTTGCATATTTTAAATTTACAAATCCTCGGCAAACAAAAATATTGGTTTAAAACATGCATATGGTACGGACGCATTATACATATTTTTAATTCTACTATTACTACACTATAATTATTTTGTAGAAAACATCTAAGAGGTTTGAACGTTTTCTGCTCAAATAATATTTTTAATTCATCATTTATCAAATTTATAGTACATAGAACCCACATGGAAAAAATATGAACTGTCGTACATTTAGATATTTTGTATAATGAATACAATGGGTAAAATACGTCATATCTCCTTTATGCATTAAAAAAATATTTTTAAAAATCTCTGCAATGAGCCCTACGCAAAAAATATGCAAATATGTATTATGCTTATATAGGTTCAAATTTTTAGAGGCCATTTTCTCAGTTCCGTGCTTTTTGGGTTGGATGCTTTCTGCATAACTACGTACAGTTATAGTCTGCTTAGTGTATACAGGTACCTACTTTAAATATTCATAAGTTTCATTTTTAAATGCAATTTAAATTTTAAACTACTTTTTTAAACAGTGGTTATAATAAAACACATTTAACTATTCAAAATAATTTATATGACAATATGAATGTTATCTAATTAAATATCCTTTATATAACCCACTTTTTTTCTTTTTTTATCCCCCTTTATCCCCACCCACTTTTTATACACCACTTTTTCCTTATTGTAGTTTAAAATTGATCACTTTTATTCTTCTGGTTTGTGTCTTCTGGGGGTTTTGGGGTATGGAGTATATCAGCCAATACTTAACGTTCTCACCCTGCTTTCGACACGGTATTACAAGCCAATACTTAACCACAACACCAACACTCACAACAACACATCAGCCCCGATGGGATCCGAAACGTTGGCCAGAAAGGTCGTAAAAACACGACATAATACCCCAGAAGACACGAACCAGAAGATTCTGAGTGACCGTAAAAATCTGAGAACATTGATCATTTTGATGCTTTTAGCGGGAGAAGAATTTATGCATATTTTCGCTACAATATACAAATCATTGAAATTAAACATTTTTGTCCCCGTATCGTGAGTAAAGTATCGTAAAGTGAGTATTTTTTCTTCTTGCTTTTATTTTAAAACATTTTAATCTCAATTTAAAATGTAGTAAACTACCTAATAAACTGAGACAAGTAGACAGCTTACCACAGTTCAAAAAACAACTTAAGACGCATTTATATAGACAATCCTATAAAAACCTATTGAATCTGACCACAACAACGCTAGCTAATGTTCTCCGCTCCTATTGTGCACTCCGCGAAAACACCTAATTCTTTCAGGCACTCCCAGTTATTATAGTATTCAATTTTAATTCCATTTCTTGCATGCCACCTAGTGAATAAGTAATAGTTAATAAGTTTTCTCCTTTTTTAGCAGTAATTTGTATTGTAAGATAATATAGATAATATTTTTTCTGTGTAAAGCGCTCTTGAGGTGAGTATTCGCGAAAACGGCGGTATATAAGTTATCCAAATGTTATTATTATTATTATTATTTGTATTTGTTTAGTCATAAATATATTTTCATTCATTTTTCACGATTCTTGATTCTTGAATTTCTCTCACTTCGCAATCCCACACAGTCTACTTTTAAATAAAATAAATATGTATAATTTTAAGACATACATACATGACGCTAGACTTATGACAATAAAGCGGTTTGTACCTATTACTTTCGATGAACATCATTGAAGTTTCTATTGTCTATGGATACCCAATGAACTATTCATGTAGAACGAATATATTCCTCTCGCAAATATTCCATTTGCATAACTCTTTTCCATAATAACTGATTCGATTCAAATATCAAGGATGAGTAAATGGTAAATTTGAATACAGAATCAAATTATTATTACAATTTCTCAGAAATAATAATGGTGATTTAGCCTTTGTTCTTTCATGAAGATACCATAAAGATACTCGTGAAGATATCACCATTTCCATACTAACTTTGCCGCAAAACTCTCGTATAACTTATAAAAATCATAACGTAATCGAATTTATTGTTGAGAAACAAGTCTGCTGTATCCAAAAATATGAAACCTTCATTTTACTTAAATGCCTTTTATTGTTAGTTTTTTTTCTCTTCCATTACTTTTGCATCGTTACCCAGAATGCCATTAAATTATAATTATTTTTTAGAATTTCTAAAAATATCAAATAATTTTATTTGTCAGGGTCGTTGTTCTTTATCGCTTGGAAAATAAATGTTTCTGAGGTTTCGCTAAAGCAAAGTTTATAAATACTGGTTAATTTGTGAAAGAAGAAGTTATATTTAAGTATTTTTGAAAGTTTGAGTCCTTACAACCCTAAAAATGAGTGTGTTCTTTTCTTACTTACAATCATGATAACATTCAAATTATTTTTATTCCACTTTAATTATGAATCAGCTATGTATTTTTAACTCATACCTTATTTAATGTGTTATATTAATTAAAACTGAAAATATTTGTGCATTTAAGGCATTGTGGTTTATTTATTTATTTAGATGATCGCTTATCAGGCATTTCCCCTTCTCCTCTCTATACCCTTGCCAGGTCCGCCGACGTTGGCGATCACTTGTGCGAAAACCTCACTGTTGTGCTCTGCCCGGAACAAATCCAAAACCTGTCTCATTCTAGTCCACTCTCTGATGTTGCGCAGCCAGCACATGTGCTTCTACAAACTTTCCTTCGAGTAATAGTCAGAGAAGGCGATGTTTTTCCTCGTGACCCATGTTTAGCACGTGACCCAAATAAGAAACCCTCTTTACTTTAACATTCAAGAGTAGTTCTCTACTGGCTCCAGCTTTCTGAAGCACCTCCGTGTTGCTGACCATACCGGTCCACGATGTACAAATTATTCTCCGGTGTATCCACATTTTAAATGCTTTAACATTTGACAGTAGCTCTCTACTCGCTCCAGCTCTCTGAAGCGCCTCCGTGTTGCTGACCATATCGATCCACGAAATTATTCTCCGGTGTATCCATATTTTAAATGCTTTAACATTCAACAGTAGCTTTCTACTGGCTCCAGCTTTCTGAAGCACTTCCGTGTTGCTGACCATATCGCTCCTCGGTGTACGAAGCACTCTCCGGTGTATCCACATTTCAAATGCTTTAACATTCGACAGTAGCTCTCTACTGTCTCCAGCTCTCTAAATTACCTCCGTGTTGCTGACCATATCGGTCCACAATATACGAAGCACTCTTTGGTGTATCCACATTTCAAACGCTTCCAACCGATTCATAAGATTATCTTTCGAAGTCCATGTTTCACAGCCATATAAGAGAACGTCCATTTGTAACATTCCATTATTCTGTGCCACAGTTTAAGGTTAAGGTTGTCATCGCAGAAGTAGGTCCTCATTTTATTAAATGCAGCACGTGCTATGTATTTCTATTCTGAATCTTAATTCTGCCGAGGTATTTAAACTGGTCAACCATTTTAACATTTATTCCAGTCAATTGCAGGGTTAAACCAGTTTTGTTAATGGATACATGAGGCCTTTAATGCTGCCCATAGTCAGCCCTCTATTTTATTCCTTGAAACTTTTTATATTTTTCTGGTAATTTATTTTCCTTTTTACTTAATTTCATTGCCTGAAACTACCCCATTTCGCTTCTTTGTTGTCATATCGTTATAATTTCGCGAACAATTTATTTAAAATTTAGATAAAAAGGTACTGTATTTAATGCTACTTTATTGAAATTGTCACGGGATCGTGGCTCAGGAGGCCAATGACGCACTGGAAATGAATTAAAATTTGTCAAAACAACTCGGCGCCCGCATCTTGTTATCGCTTTTATACAGAAATGTCGGTTCATGAATGTTCGACCGGCTTCTTCATATTTCTAGTGATCACGGTTTCTTCGAGAATAGTGTACTTGATTCTAGATTCATGTGGACTTTTTGAGAGACTTTGATTATGGGTAATTAGCATTTTTTTTAGACTCTCGTGACAGTATAATAAACAATGGTTTATGTTGGCCCAAAATCCTTCAGAATACGACAATACAATATAAACCTAAGCGGATATAGACATTTACATTATATAGAAGTTAAGAACTTAAATTGAGGGTGAGAAAATATGTCAGAGAGGGAGAAATTATCAGATAATGGGTTGAGAAAAGGGTAGGGGCTACAATGGAAAAAAAATAACTTTGAAACCTCAAAGAAAAATTAATGTAATTATTAAGTATTTGACTTTTATTATTAATTGATTTATTACGTCGAGACAAAGTTCAGAAGACAATTATAATCCATGTCGCGAATCTAAGTTTTTATTTTATAGAATATTTTTTTCAATTTTTTTCTAAGATGCTATAAAATAAAGCTCAAAAACTAAAAAGTTAATTTCCTCTATTCTTATTGTAATTTATTCATAAATATTAATCTTTAAACGAATAGCATTTCATAATATAATAATTTTAAATTTTAAATCTTGAATCCATAATAGAATTTTGCTCTAACCTTCCATTAAATGGGGAATCTACTTTATAAGTTGAACATTTTCGTTGGCTTTAATCTACAGTATTACTCACAGAGAATATACATGTTAAGTTATAGAGATAAATTATAAATATTTGTTAAGTTATATAGCTTGGAAGGTAGATTAAGCAATGAAGACTGTCAAGTTTTTTAACATGCTTGTCGAAGAGACATAGCTGACACGGTGATGTTATTCAAAATAACACTATCTAGTTGATAGTCCGGAACTTCTTTAACGAATATCTTTCCACAACCCAACTCGCATTATCAGACATTCATCTACTTTTCATCTTCCCCTTTGTAAGACCAACTCAAAACAAAACTCATTTATGTACAGATCCACAAATTCATTAAACACAAACTATCACCACATTGATTCTAATTTCATAGCACAAGCGTTGAGCTTAATTTGAAAATAGTAAAAATATTGATGTGACACGAATTCCGTATTCGCATCTCTATTTTTTTTTTAAATTTAAAAAAAAAATGACATTTTCAACTCAATGATAAGAAACATAAAACAAACAATATCTACACAATCGCACCCAAACTAATTTGTATAATTTATCTTCCCTTCTACTCCCGTCTCACATCCCCCTCCACCCTCTCCATTTGCTGTTAAAATAATTTTTAAAATTATTTTACTACGTTACACTTGTTCTAATAAATTACCATATTTAAATAAACTATGTTCTAATAAATTACTTCAGTGGAAAATTTGTAATTGGCATAATTTTAAAATCTATTATTATAAAATCTATTATTATAAAATCTATTATATGTTAATACGCTGTTAATTTTCCCTAAAACAAATAAATAAATAAATGTTCGTTGGGCAAATATGCGAGCCTCCGTTGAGAGCTTCCGCCTCTAGTACCTTAATGAAATTATTTTGTTAAACAGAAATCAGTGTCTATGTCCAGAGTCTATATAATACATTTTATATGTGTAAGTGAAGCCGAAAAAGTAGATAGACAATGTAACAGAGGGGTTTTAAAAGAAATGGCTGTTCCGGCTTCGGCGGTAGAGACAGATTGTCATTTTTTAAAAAATAACAACTTATTGCTTATCAATAATACGAAATGTTGATCCCAAATATAAAAAAGTAATTTAAAAAAAAATATATAGAGATGTGTACACGGAATACGTGTCACATCAATATTCTTACTATTT
This sequence comes from Agrypnia vestita, assembly GCA_016648135.1. Classification (NCBI taxonomy): domain Eukaryota; kingdom Metazoa; phylum Arthropoda; class Insecta; order Trichoptera; family Phryganeidae; genus Agrypnia; species Agrypnia vestita. The sequence continues at coordinate 42,849 of JADDOH010008296.1, forward strand.
TCAAACTAATCTAAACGCTTATGCTATGAAAATAGGACTAACTTGCTGGTCTGGAGTGAGATTCGAACCCACAACCTTTGGATCACGAGGCGAGAGTCCTAACCACAAGACCAACAAGCTTCTCAATAATGGCAACATTACAATTTTTTTTTTCAAATTAACAGTCGAAGCAGGAAAATTATCAGAAAACTGACGACTAGCGCCAGTCTAGAGGTTAAGCCAGAAGTGGAGAAGAAAGTTACGAACGTCTTCCTCTAATTTTTACACCAGAGGTGGAAAAACATCGTACCGAGAGTTTTAATTCTAAGATTTGGCACCTCGCTTCACAGCATTAAAATTACGGTATAAAAATTCTAAAAATTTCAGATTTATTGCTTCAAGTGTCTGCAACATACTATATAAGGATATATTAGTTTTTGCAATTGATTCGGAAAATTAAAAATAAATTGAAAGATAAAAAAGTTAAATATCAAAAATGTACGACTTTTTATTTTACACTTAAATAATTTTGGTCTGAAATTGAATAATTTAGAATCATTAGAAATTAGTAAAGCATATAATAAATAGTAAACAAAATATTATTCAAAATCAATTAAATTTAACTACTAGCCCAATTCTAAAAAATTTTTTAATTATTGCCAGTAATCAAGAACTTCAGCAATAAAATTTATAAATAAATTTAAAAATAATTTAGAAAAACAAAAAACAAAAGACATTATTCATTTTGATATTTTTACATATATATAACACCTTGACGATGGAAAGGTATTTCCGAAACATGTGGGTGTAATTTACCAAATAATATAAGTAGATTTAAACAAATAATATAATCTTTTTTTTTGGATATATTAGCATTTTACAAATAATTAAATTGCTGTTAGAAACACTGTCAACAATGCAAAATAATCATCGTGTCTATAGACAAAAATTGGAGGCTCCAATATTCCGCCAACTGACAACTCCACACGAGTTACGAGCCACAATATTAATGCCTAAAATATGTTATAGGTAGGTAGGTAGGTAATTTTATAGTAAGCGATGATTATATTTCTATTTTTGCATATTTTTGATTGCTACCGATCGTCGGTTTGTTTTCCAAACAAAATAAATTGATCACTCTCCTGGTTAACAAAGTGTACCTCAAAAATTTATCGTTATTTTATAAAGTCGTGAAATTCATTATTCTATTATTCTTCGCAAATCCTGTTAAAAAAATGTTGTCATTAAATGATCATTTTTACGATTTTGTCAAAGATATTTTGCACGTCACCCATCAATGATTTTAATAGTAGCGCTTCTACATGAATAAATAAATCTGTCAATAATTTGAATTTATTATCTCTTGATTATTGACTCTTGACCGAGGACACAAATACGTTAATCGAAGGAACTCCATCGGTATACATACATTTATCCCAGTACATTTCTCTATAATAAATCGACGGATTATAAAGACTTATCCAAAACGTGGAATAACCTATGTCTTCTTCACGTTTGTCATCTTTCGTTGTTTTCAGCAATGTCGTCACAGACAAATAGGTACTCGTAAACCTGAATATTAGCGAAGGGAAAAACTACATTTCAAAATGAAGACTACAACACACACACGTTCACCAGTTTGAAGACTACAAAGTGTACACTACATTTGTAGTAAAAACTACATAAGTGAACTAATTGTAACACTAATGAAGTGAAATAATTGTAGTATTAATGAAGTGGAGTAATTGTGATATTCATGAAGTGAACTATTGCAGTACTACAAAATCGTAGTACCTACTAATGAAGTGAAGTAATTGTAGGACTGCAAAATTATAATAACCCGCAAAAGTGCTTCTTGAAAAGTGTACTACTAGAAAATTTTCTCAATCCCAAAATTTTTCAAACTATGGAGGAGGGGGTTGTTTCGATTTCCAAAAATTTCTTCATTGATCTACATCGACTTCCCAAAAATTTCACATAAAAAGTGCATTATTTGAAGTATGTACTTTCAATAACTTTGAAGTGTGTGTATTTTGTAACGTGCACTACACTTCAAAAGGTGTGAAGTGTACACTTCAATGTAATATAGTACTACATTGTAGTAGTGAGTACAGAGCGGACCCATCACTACTTACATATGTGGGGTATAAGAGCAAAGACAGCAATATCCAAAAAAAATTAATGCAGTCACCGATGATTACTATTTTTAATGTACCTACTCAATTCGAGATTTTATAGGAAACATATCTAGCTTATAAATTCATAGGAAACATGATTTTGGAAGATGAATAAAATCTAGAATTCAGTACATTTTAAATAAGTATTCCTCGGTGACTGCATTCAAAACATTTTTTTGAATTTTTTGGATATTGTTGCCTTTTCTTTAATACCCCGCATATATTGATTATTTTGAATCTGCTTATAAAAGCAAATTCATCGTCTTAACATTACTTATTTTCAAACTCCGCTTTTTCTCTTCAAGCTAAGTGAACGAGAGAGGGAAACTGTACCGGCTATTTTTTAATCCATTGTAATTCAAAGTGATTTTTTTAAATATTAAACTAAATCTTTCTCGGATTTTGATAAATGCGAAAAGAATTCTCATCATTATTCTTTGCCTCGAGCAGAAAAACGTTTCCTGCTTTGTCCGTTTTTTTTTTCTTTTTAAGAAAGTAATAAAGTATTTAAATGTTTTATTTTATAAAAAAAACTTTTTTCGCCATACGCCATCCCTGATTTTGGACGTAATTCAAAAACCTCCGCCCATTCTGACAATGCAAATCTATTCTCTCGTTTTTACATTCATTGAAAATAATAGTTTGTTCAAGAAAATTCGCATAAATTTACGTAATTTCGTACTTGATACAAACAGATTATATTAAAACCTCGGATTTAAAATGGAAATACAAGATTTTTTCCAATATAAAAACCATTTTAATATTAATTTAAATCTTAGCTTTAATGAATTAATTTCCTTAACTATCACTTAAATATGTGGTCTCCAATTATTTATTTTTACGGAGAGAGCGAGAATTAACGAGATAAGGAAGACACTCGGCTTATAACCTCTGTACACATACATAGTAAGACATTGAAGTGGGTGGGACACATCTTGCGAATTTCAGAGGAACCATTATTTAGATTTCATTTATGGGTTTGATTTAATATCTCAAAAGTCGTCTGGCCGACAGCCGTTTGCCTGATAGGCCAACTTACCGTTTTCTATATTACACGGATTCTTATCATATTTCTTAACCAAAAACCACTTATTTCAAATTTATTATTTAACCAATAATAACGAAATATTGTATTACCGCTCTTTAGGATCCTGCGCCATACAGCATGTCAGCAATGTCAGTATCCTCTTACTAGATACCCTTTCCTCTCCAATCGATAAAAATTCCATCCATTATATACGAGATATTTACAGTTTTATGTAATAGTCACGTCGCGTCTTCTCGATTTTATTATATAAATGTCCACTTTCTTACGGAATCGAATATAAATTCACGTTAAAAACATCAATAAATAACATTGTTTCCTACCATGCTTTCAGAGCAGTTACGAAAGCTTATAGTAGCTACCTACCCTAGATATTCGGTATACGGATTCTTGAAATATTTTCAAATGGGCTCTCATATTACACTAAATATAATTAATGGTCGAGAATATTACCTAAAATGATAATTATAAATAATATAATACTACCAGTAATCTTCTTACTTTCAGTAAGTATTCTTCAAAAAAAATGCCAAGGCACGATTCTATTTGTATTAAAAAAGTTAAAACATCTTTTAACTTGAACTGTTTAACGAATATTTTGAAAAGACAGAATACTTAGATGATCTCGCACAATTTCAAAACTATGCCGATTTCAGCTAAAGGAATATACGAAAGACAAATTTATGATAACTGAGCAAATAAAACACCATGATCTTTTACTTTCTCGTTCAACAGGATTATCTGGTCTACGTCTACGCGGACCTCATTTTTCTGTTACCTCTAATTCTTCCTCTGAATATATGTCCAAAGTCTTAAAGCAACAGAACCCATCACCAAACTATTCTTAAGTCTCAGGACTTTGCTCTAGGTGTATGTCACTTACATAACGCCGGCCGCACACTGTATACGTTTTCGTACGAAATTGAGTAATACGTATACGTACGAATACGCAACTACATTCCTAACCTTCAAAGTAGTATTGAACATGTAGATGCGACGTCCGACACCATCCGGATTTGTTCGGAAATTTCTGCGATTTCGTACGATGGATATTGAAAAATTTGTCAATTTGATACATGACCACAAATGTTTGTGGGACTAAAGTGATTCAACTGCGTGATCATCAGCGCAGATCATGGCGGAGAATCTCTAAAGAACTAAAAATATCTGTAGGTTAAATATTTTGTTTTAATGAAGGTGAGGTATAATTATGTACTTCGAACAAAAAAACTTTTAAATATTTCTCCGATGTTATGAGCTCTCGTTGCACTTCGATTCTCTCCAGCATTTTTGAATCCATTAGATAGATAGTCATGAAATTTGTCATTATTTATGTCTGCCATAATAGAGTTTTCCAGAAGGTACAGATTATTCATTTGGCACAAACGTTATTAGAGAAATGCGAAAAGTAACTGATCGTGACCAACGCAAGACGCAATCAATGTGCGCACTCAATACGTACGAAAATAATCGTACGAATACGTACGTATTAATTCGTATCCAAATTGCGACCGGCCTATTAGATAGAATGTATTAGATAGATAGTCATGAAATTTGTCATTTTTTTATTGCCATAATATGATGGAATTTACCAAATTCATGCCTTCTAGTATATTATATTTCTACGATGCCGACGACGCCGTCGCAGCCTATGAGTAAGAAGAGAGTTTTCCAGAAGATACAGTTCATTCATTTGGCACAAACTTTATTGGAGAAATGTGAAAAGTAAATGATCGTGACCAACGTAAGACGTTATCAGTGTGCGCGCGCAATACGTACGAAAATAATCGTACGAATACGTACGTAATAATTCGTATCCAAAGTGCGACCGGCCTAATACGTATATATCATATATATTTATTAAATATTTTTTATACTAACAATTTTCTTAGACTTGGATCCCACTCATAGAACTCTCACCAAGATGTTCATCTGAACCCCAGCACCAGTTCCAAGTATATTTAACATAATATATACTATTGTACCTCAGATTTGCACACTCCACACCTGGTGTATTTCAACATCGCTATCAAATGGTGTAAATTGTTCCGTTTAATTGTTTCATTTATATGTACAACTGTTCGATTACTTTTTGGATGTGCATCAAACTCTCCAAAATAAATACACACCTAACGGTGTCAAGGTGAAATTAATCGGGAATGAATCACACGTGATAAAATTACGCAACTAAAATTACACAAGAAAAAATTCTACATTTTAAAAAAATGTTGTGGTAGGTACATCGTATTGATTAGAGAAGTACTTTTTAAAATCCAAGATGATATTTTTTTAATGATCCGAAATTTTTTTCATGTATTTTTGATTTTTTAAATTTTTTTTATTTAATTTATGGTACAAATACAGTTTTTATATATACATATCAGATTAAACATTTTTTTTAAATACTTTTAGACGTCGTCAGTAAAGAGAAGCTCTTGTAACTGATGAGGGAGCCACAGTTCTTATTCCTTATTATAATATATAGGTACATAATACATACAAGTTATTTATTAATACAGTAAAAAAGGTAAATTGATAATGAAAGTATTGGAGTTATTTTTAAAAAAGTTATAGGTTTAAATAATTTGTGAATTTAAGTTTGATTCTAGGAAAATTTTTTTGATTTGCTCTGAGAGGTTACTGATGCATCGTATCTCAATAGGTAAGTTATTATAGTAATTAATGACTTTATAAATATAGTGATGCTGCATTTGGGTTGTTTTACATTTAGGCATAATAAATTGGTTTCCATTTCTCATAAGTTTGAAATATTCCTGGTTTTCTGTAAGGTTTTTTTCTTTAGATTTTTTTAATACGGAAACTTGCTTGAAAATATCATCTACGTTTGGTACTGGAAACAATTTAAAGAGATCTTTTGTTGGAAACGTAGATTTTTTTTCAGTATTACTTTAATGATAATCCTTTGTGATATTTTTACTGAGTTTATATTTTTCTTATAACAAACTCCTCATCCGATAACACCGTATATGTTTAATATGTTTCGCATGTAAATTTATCATTGTGTAATTTGCGCTGTGTAATTTTATCATTGGGTAAGTTGCGCTGTATAATTTTATCGCGTGTGTTTTCCTTTCTGTCTGATCATGAAACTGACCAAACATAAGCTTTTAAGGAATGAAGATGAACTTATCAAAAACTTGTTACCTGTGAATTGAAGCGTAATAGAAATACTGATTGAATACAATACAATGCCTAAAAATATTTCCTTTGATTATTTAAGTATAATTCAAGTAGACACATCTACATTCAGAGATAAAACTCACTAATGACATTGGGGTAGTTTTGATATAATTAGGTTTAAACATTCAACATGTCATTTTAAATTATTTAAATTGTTCAGATTATGAATTTTATTAAATAACTATAAATAGACACGGAATATTCACTTACTGATTTTTACCTGGAAATGAAAAAAATATGAATATTTGTATTCATAACTCATTTAACCTGGAGTAGAAATGGAAAAAATATGAATTTTTGTATTCATAACTCATTTTACCTGGAGTAGAAATGGAAAAAATATGAATTTTTGTATTCATAACTCATTTTACCTGGAGTAGAAATGGAAAAGTATGAATGTTTGTATTCATAACTCATTTTGGCCAATATTGCGATTAGTGAAATTTACCTCTAAAAGGACTACATATAACCAACAAATTTTTAATTGAATTCGTTCAATTATATTAAGTTATAAATATAAATATTATTCAGTCCAATATATCATAGCAAAATTTAAAGAGTTATCGTCACTGACACAATATACAGTGCATATTAAAATGTATGTTTTATTCATGTAAGACTAAAAAGATCTCTAAATTTCCGCGAATGTACAGGTTATATTTTAGAAATAATACGACACACCATTGGATAGTTATTGTAACTCTTGATACTAGATATTTTATTTAATATAAAGGCTTACACTTTTCAGTAAAGCGTCATGCATATATTTACCACCTTAACTTATAATCCCACACTCATTTATTAAACACATCTCTAATAAAATTTTTTAACGGAATATCCACTTAGAAGTTTATGAAGTTAAGTTAAGAAGTTAAACAATAATATTTTAGGTAAAATTATCACAGTTTGTACTTTGAATATTATTTTAAAGTAATTTTATTGTTAAAGTAATTATTTTAAACTTATGTACAAATAAGTCTTTCATTGAATAAAGAAGTAAGTTATTATTAATACTATCCTCTTGAATTTACATAATGCTCTATCAATTGTAAATACATCCTACACATTAATTAGTTTATTTCCTATTCTGTTTTGAAGTTAATCCGGTGCCCGTGTAATCAGATATTATGTTTGTATTTCGGAAATCATTTATTGTCCTTCATTAAGATGTAACCTTTACTACCCTGTGTAGTTCTTTTAAAACTCTCCTAACTAAGTTCAACTCAAAAAAGGTTCAATCTATATACCTGGACGGTGAAAAGGTTCTATGGAGAACTAATGGTCGTAGTTTTGTAATGAAGTGTCACGTGTCGTGGCTGCAGGAGGAAATAATGAAACGCTGAAATGTGATAACGGATTTAATGAATACCGATTAATTAATTAAACTAACGTACCAGGTCACTTATTATCATTAAATGTAACGCTATTCCTTAAATTAAACTGTTTCGCAATTTATCACTCGTACTTATCATTCTTTTTTGACACTTTTTTCACTGTATACTAGAATATTTCATCAATTTCCGCAATTATTACTATTCGCTTCGGTTTATCTTGCTACATAAGAACTTTCTAGAATCGCTGTCGAATCTCCGCTCGCTTGGCATCACTGGCTTCTTTCATCACTGGCTACCGCTCGCTTGGCCGGACTGTCCCGCTGCCCGCGGCTACCTTCGCTTCGTTATTGCCTGACAACGCGTACGGAAAATAACTCTCCGGTTACTCCCGCGTCTAAATTTCGAGAAGTTTCCCGCGTTTTCTAGACTTTTGGAGATGTCTCTCGAAAATAGGAGGTGATTCGAGATCTTTCAGTAGCATTGTGCCAATTTCAAATAACTGTCACTTTGACAGAAGTGCGTGATTCCAATGAAACTCGCTGATGGCTTCTAGATATTTAATTGGTTTACAAGTGAAAATAGTTATAGTATAATAAGAATAATGTTCACGTCGCAGTGGCTACGTAATAGGAGAGCCTGCAAATGGTGCCTCTCACGTTATAACATTCGCTCTCTCTTTCTTTCATGCCGTCTATCACTCTCATTCATCAGACACGCGTCATCAGATACGTTACACTAACGAAGATCGAAACCCAAAAATGTATACTTAAGCTGGCAAATTGGAAAATAAAGCCAGGGATATCAAATTATAAAAAACTTGTGATACCCGTCAACACCACAGTAGAACATTACAAAATTACCATATCAGCCATATTTAAACAGAAACAGAATAACCGCGACTCGTCTAAAATGAACTGAAACTATATAACTAATCAAAAAAAAAACTATATTGTGTTATATTCATGAAATTCAAGTATAAAATAATGTTATATATTTATTGTTATGTTCTAAGAAAAAAATGACTGGATTTTGTCAATCATCATTGACCAAAACATGACGAAAATCCTATGCACACGTAATAAAGACTTCCATACATGCTTTCCCATACATAAAATAGCTTCGTCTCGGTGGGACTTCTTTACTAAATAATATTTATTTTTTTATTTTATTTATTTATTAATTAACGCCCGATAGGGCTTTTACAACAGATTGGTAGAGTGTACATTAACAGAATATATAGTCTTAATAAAAAAATTATAACAATATTTGTATATGCATAGTCCAATCACATATACAGAAGATTCATGGGCTCTGAAACATGTCGATATTTGAAATACAAAGTAGTGAAAACTAAGTTTATTTTTATTATTTATATTTAAAATAATTATATTTTATAAAACAATTTTATATTTTAACCAAATGTAATTGTCCGTTATTTACTACAAATGATATATTTTTTATTTATTTATTTTACAACAGATTGGTAGAGTGTACATTAACAAAATATATAGTTTAAATAAGAAAAAAAATAATAACATGTAAATATACTAATGACATAAATTGGAAAGAAAACACTTAAAATACAGATACAAATATATAAAGATAAATAATATAAAGTAAAAATCAAGTATATAAAAAGCAGAAGCACGAGAAAAACATAATATTATAGAAATTTAAAAACCAAAAAGAAAAATTATTAATGTAGAGTGAATAAATATAGCACAAGTTTTTAAAGTCATGATATAATAAAAAATATACATACAAATACAAATCAATTATTTAAGTCCAATTCGACAAATACTAGTTATCTTTCAATACACCTTTCAATATATGTTTGAATAATATACAGTTATTTGCAAAGACGTCCAGTTGCTCGTATCTGTTTGCTAGTCTAGGAATCCTTTTCAGTGGAAAATTAAAAAAATATAACAAGAGCTGTATGGAATGTATTCAAGTATTTGCCAGTGTTGGCCAAACTTGACCGTGGTGTAAAACTTTTATTCTATTTTATTTAAAACATTAGTTTGAATTATGTACATGAGTGCAGAATCGCGTTATTTTCTTTGTGTAGAAATAGTGTTTAAATACCCCACACGCCGACGAAATAATGTTTAACATTACACTCACGTCCTCCCCGCGAGATGTGGCGTCGTTAAATAAAGTCTTCCCTCCGTATATTCCAGAGATAACGAGTTACTGCACCCACACCCCACAATAACTTCTCTAAAGAAACTACCCATCAAAATCATTCATTTTGTTTATCTCTTATCGCTCGTGTATATAGCGGATCCGTGTTTATTGAATGTCTCTGCTTTTCAATGATGGCGGAACATTACGCGACTTGTACAAATATACAGATAAAAATGTTTTCACGTCCGTTCAGATTTTTCTGGTTTGAAATTCAAACCAGAAAATATACAGTTTGTTGAATTTCACTTTCAGTTTGGTCGCGTATGTGAAATAGCAACGATATCGATACAACGAATCAGAATAAAGAATATTAAAAATATTTCTCGCTCCAGAGGCTCCTACTATCGAGGCTTTTATGAAATGTCACAAGAATGTGTCGCACGTGTTTTTGTCACGGAACGTGACTTTGGGAGACAAATAAAAATACCAGAAATTTATTTATTTTAATTTTTTATCAAAGAAAGTCCTGGACACAAGTTAAATGTTAGTATAGTTCTCAATTTTATAGACGCCACAATGTCTTACAAAAATTTCAATTACTAATTATTAATCTATTCATTAATTCACACTAATTAACGCTGTTTTTAGTGCTTAGATCACTTCTGAAAAACTATGTTAGATATTCGCCCGTAGTAACAATTCGCCTTTGTTTCCCATTTAATTCACTTTTTACTTACGCTGTTTCACTTACTAATATCGCGTGTTGTAGTATCACTTCACACTGGTTCACTGTTTGCTCGTGGATATCCCTTGTTAATTTCACATTCACTGAATTCCCGAGCCCGCGTCGCGTGACTCCTTATATACCGAAATTCCTCCGAATGATTTATTCTGGAAGTAACGAGAAACATGTCAAATGTTTTACACATATTACAAAGTGTACTACTTTACACTTTCTTCGGCAATAGGACATTATAGAAGCTTTCAGAGGGATAACGCGGTCACCGTTGAGTGACCCCGGATTGCATGCATAACAGTCTGCCGTCACGATTGACTGCACGCTATCGCTTGTAGCCACTGTCTATTTTTAGTGCTTAGTATAGTTACTCAGTACGTATACAATATCTCGTAACAATATGTATAATACATGTTGTGTTGCTGCTGATATTCTTGCAGATACCCAATCATCATTCAAAAAGTCACTCCTACACAACATCCATTTTACTTGACTATAACCTGAACCCATAGAACACATTAATCATTTATTGAGTTACATATTCACACTGCACTGATATAATAAATATGCATGTGCATGTTTATTCTAGAGCAAGTCGAAAACACTTGTAATTGAAAAAATGGACTGAGTTATAAATAATATGTCATTATTCTTTATGTTCCGTTAGTCTCATTAAAAAAAGTGAAATGTAAAACGATGTATACGCCAAGGGTTCCAAATTAAATATCTTCACTTGTTGAATTTCGTCTTTCATTATCATTTTACGAGTAATTGAAAATGGTAATTCTAATTTGAAATGAATACTTGAGATATTTTGTTAAAATTATTTTTCAGAATTTTCGCACCATCAAGTGACAGGCCACACATTTAACAAAGAAAACGACCTCAAAATTTTACATTTGCATAATACTGACCTTAAATTAAATTAAATAGAAATGTTAAAAATCAAATCGTCCCTCAATGCAAAGAAAATTAATTTAACGAATATCCCTTAATTTAAAACATTCCCCATTTCAATGTCTCCATATTTTAGTATACTTATTTTAATTTATGAAACTACTATCGTGCATCTATCTTAATTAAGATACATTGGGAATGACGTTTTAAATTATCAATGTAGTTTTTACAAAGTTTTTTATTTACTTAAATCAATGATTTTTATTAATTAAAAATTTTGTATTAACCACTTAGACCTTACGTCTATCGGTTTCTATACTACTGTACCTTCGTCAAGATGGATGCGTACTAATTATCCATTATTTAATTTAGAAAACAAATAAATTTTTGGTAAAAGTTATGGTGGGGTTAATTGACAAGTAGACATCGAAATGGGGAATATATCAAGTAATAGGCTATTCATAAAATTTATCTGGTAATTAATTATATTGGCATTTCTTGATTTCTAATTTTTCTAAGTTTAACAAACTAATGCCTCTATTAATTACATAGAGACTCTCGTTTTATTTCTTAAACGTGTGGCCTGTTTCCAAAAGATACGGAATAAAATAGAAACAGAATAGCCCGTTACTTGATAAAATCCCCATTTCGATGTCTACTTGTCAATTACCCCCGCCATAACTGTTGCCAAAAATTAATTTGCTTACTAAAATAAGTAATGGATAGTAAGTATGCGTCCGTCCTGACGAAAATACAGTGGTATCGAAACCGTTAGATGTGAAGTTACTCCAATTGGTTGATACAAAGTTTTTAATTAATTAAAATTAAAAGTTATGTTGAACCACAAACTTAACGCTATAAACATTAAAAATATAATGATTTTGATTTCGATCAAACACTCATGTTAGTCATTGAATACATTAATAATAAAATGTAAACTCACGTAGAATTCAAACGCTCGGTGTAAATTCCGTTTTTTGTTTCGTTCTTGACTATAAATATTAATGTCGAAGATGATTTTTATTCCGCATAAATTGACTATTGTTAAATACTAAATTAAATATCGTTGTGGTGTTAGGAGCACAATGTATTTTTTAATGTGTAAATATAATTGATAAAAATATAAAAGATTATATTTAAATTTAAATAGATACCTTTAATACTTCTTAAGTACCTAAATAATTTTAGAGATAGTCAGGAACTGTCACGAGTTGAACTTTAAAAAAGAAAAAAATCGTGACAATTAACCTTTTAGCGAATCTTTGTTAAACACACATAACACTCGCTAAGAAAATATTTATTATTAATTTTAATTAATTAAAAACTTTGTATAAACGACTACAAATAACTTTACGGCCTTGGATTACAAGTGCTTTATGCAAGGTTTTTAATTAATTAAAATTAATAATTATGCCCAACCACAAAGTAAAAATTTTTTTGCTAGCTTTCATATATATTTGAAAATATTTATTTGCTACCTTTCATATTTCATACATGTCAAATCACTCCTTTATATGTAGGTACTAATTGAAACTCACACAATCTTTGCGAAATCATATTTTTTTAATATCTATTTAACGCCTTGTGGGGAATGAGCAAAGTACATAGCAGCGACATCTGTGGCTCGCACCATACGTCGAACCGGCGCGCGCACGACTCACTAGTAGCGAAGGCAAAAACTACATTTAAAAATGAAGACTACAACACACACACGTTCACCAATGTGAAGACTACAAAGTGTAGACTACATTTGTAGTAAAAAGTACATGAAGTAATTGTAGTACTACGAATTTGTAGTAGTAATGAAGTGAAGTAATGAAGTAATTGTAGTATTAATGAAGTGAAGTAATTGTACTACGAAATTCTGGTACTAATGAAGTGAAGTAATGAAGTAATTGTACCACAAAATTGTAGTACTAATAAAGTAATTGTAGTATGTAGTACAATATCGATATTTTTCCCAAATTAAAAGTTCGGTGACTTCGATTCCCAACAATTTATTCATTTATCTACATCGACTTCCAAAAAAATTCACTTTGTAGTGTTCGCTTTGAAATGAAGTGTAGGTACTATTTGAAGTATATACTTTCAATAACTTTGAAGTGTGTGTAGTTTGTAGTGTGCACTACACTTCAAACTACACACACCTAAATGTATAGTTCTTATTGTAGTAGTGAGTACAGAGTGGACCCATCATTACTCACCAGCCAGTGTGCCGCCATAGATACCAGGGACCAGGGCCGAATTGGGGCGCGAAAGGAAGCCAGCGACACTTCTTCTACTATCGCGGAACGTGCCGGCAGCAATCTAGAAACTTGCAATTATTTACATTCAGGGCTGTATCTCTTTTTCACCATATTCCTTATTTTTTCACCTTTTTACTTATATTGTCCATTTTTTTTAATAAACTGTGTAAAAGCTATTCGCGTCTTCTCTTTCATAGCAATAGTTACTATTCGTCTGCAGCAGCTCCAGAAAATTCCCGTAAGTATGAATCTGATATTGTAATGTGTGGTCGCCCTGTATGAAGCCGGGGAGCTGGAAGTACAAGCGTTGCTGAGGCACCCCACATTATCTCATAGCCCTTTCCCATAACCCATACTTATATAAATATAAGTAAGGTTTTATGTTAATATATTCCAATATTCACTCTATTTTCCATAATTCCAGTATTCCCAATATTCTCTTATTCTCCGGGGTTATTTCACACGTTTATTATAGCAGTACAACAAAATAAATATTATGTTCATCCCGCGACCATCTGCCTTCCCGAGTAAACTACTAGTTAGAGATGGGTCGTTCATGAAAGAACTGTTCTTTTATAATTCACTTTACTGAACGAACGTACGGTATTGTTCACGTAAGTGAACTAGTCGTTCACGTAGATGAAAAATAAATCATTCATAAAATTTTTGGAAATGTAATCTTTTAGGCAGCTATTTTTTTGTGATCTGATCGACATTCCTTCGAATTAGTATTTCTAGTTTATATTAGTTTCTCGACATATTTTTCTTGGGGACCCTTTTTTTAGGTCACCAAATGTTACTTTGAAAAAAATATATGCCATATATTAGGTCCTTACATATGAAATTGGCGTTTAGTATGGGAGGAACATAAAGCCGATTTTTTTTTATTATAATATATTTATTTAATCAAAGTATGTACCATTGCTATCTATGCACTTTTGACATCTCATAGGTAGTTGATCGATCCCTTTACTAAAAAAACCATTCGGACGGGAATCAATAAAATCTTTGAAGGCGGTTTGGACTGCCCCATCGGAGTTGAATTTTTTCCTTTGCAAGAAGTTATCCAAATTTCGAAAAAAATGGTAATCTGTTGGGGCAAGGTCCGGAGAGTACGGTGGATGTCTTAGACATTCCAATTGAAGCTCCTCTAATTTGGTAGCCGTCTGTTGTGCAGTGTGTGGTCTAGCGTTATCATGAAGCAGCAGTGGCCTAGAGCGATTAACCAGCCTCGGTTGTTTAGCAGCTAGCTTTTCCATCATGGTTTGCAGTTGCTGACAATAGACATCTGCCGTAATCGTCTGGCCAGATTTAAGAAAGCTGTAGTAAACGACACCAGCACTAGTCCACCAAACGCTCACAAGTAACTTTTTTGGAGTCAATTTTCGCTTGGGGCATGGTTTGGCTGGTTCGGCAGGGTTCAGCCATTGCGATGAGCGCTTCCGATTATCATACAGGATCCACTTTTCATCACAGGTAATGATTCGATTTAAAATCCCTTCATTATTGTGCCGGTTGAGTAATGCAACGCAGCAGTCAACGCGCGTTTGTTGATTTGCTTCACTCAATTCGTGAGGTACCCACCTTTCAAGCTTTTTCACCTTACCAATTTGCTTCAAGTGGATTAAAACAGTTTTATCACTAACACCGCAGCCTGCAGCTAACTCGGATGTGGTTTGCGATGGATCCGCTTCCACAATAGCCTTCAATTCTTCATTATCAACTTTGGTCTCCGGCCGTCCACGGGGCTTGTTCTGCAGGTCGAAATTTCCAGAACGAAAACGTTGGAACCAAAAACGCACTGTGTTTTCTTTTGCGGCACCGTCGCCATACACATCATTAATCCTTCGAGCCGTTTCTGCAGCACTGGTGCCACGGTGGAACTCGTACTCGTAAATAACGCGATATTTCAAGTTTTTCATTTTGTAAACTGAGTGACGCAAAGAAAAAAACAATTGAGGAAAAAACAAATGAATTATAATTTTCAAAACACAAATACATGAGTAAATATCTGTATAAATTTGGATTTGGAATTCCTAACCAAAGAGAAGATATTTGAGATCAAATTTGCCAGTACGGCAAAACGCCAATTTCATATGTAATGACCTAATATATTCGTAAAAATATATTCGTTGTATACAAAATAATACAGCCAGATTATTTTGTATACAATGGGGACCCACCACTTTCCCAGGGCCGTTCTATGAGCCGACGGCTCCCATATCGGCCCTACTCTTGCGTCGCCAGGTTGACATTTTTCTTATTTAAAGCCATCCCCGTGCGGCTGCCGTTATTTTGTATACAACTGGATACCGACATATTTATGTACACCATTTTTAAAAATGACATTAATTGCTTTCTTTTTGGAATTTTATCATTTTTGATATCGGCCGCGTTTATTTTATAACTAATTTTATTTTTTGTATTCAAATACCTGTCGATTTTCACTGGACATTTATGGTTTCTGTATATCTTCGCTTTATGTTTTCCAAGGTACTGGTGGTGTTACACCGAATATAAAATTAAAAGTGAAAATGAAATAGGAAATGTACTTTAGGGAGTTTTTCATGTGAACCGACTTCCCGCTGTGAATTTGATTAAAGAGCTTACCTTACATGGATTCTGATTAGATACGTGAGAAAAATATTTCGCGTTGTAAACTCTCGTTAGCCTACCATATTGAACCATGTTCTTGGTACGACGCCAACGCCCCTAATACTAATCTCTTTTAACTCTTCAAAATTTTCGCAATTATTACAATCCACACTTTTCATTAGCACGGAATCATTCGAGTAGGTTTAATAATTGCTTTTATCTCCCTTTCTATGATGTCTATTACTGTCGCTGTCTCACTATTGCTTACCCAACGTAAATTGGCGTGCGGCGACTTTGGAACTAAAACCCGCCCCGCCCGCACCCGGCGGTAACCCCTCGCCCTGTCATTCAGTTCAATTTCGTATTTTCTCGGGAGCTGTGATATCTTTATTACCAATATAACAATACACTACCAATATACACTGAATTATTATGTCTAAAACATCCACAACAGTCCGGGATGGTGCAAGAACGATTTCCAATGAAGTATTAAAGTTTTGCGAAGCTGAACAAGCAAATAATGGACCGATATTGCCGTTTGACAGATTGACAGATAGAGCCAGATAGAGCGGCTGCCATTACGGGGTCGTTTTCTTAGTGTTGCCTGACCAAATTTCTATTATAGGCTCTGACACCGGTCACCGGACATTCTGTACATTATGTATTGTGTAATAAATTTACACCCTGGCAACTTCTGTTACGCGACAGGGACGCCCTCCCCCGTGCGCCAATTTATACTCGTACGTCTATAGTATACAAATGTGTCCGCCGTGCGTCATAGCGCTTATGAGATATCTCTACGGCTAGACGCTTCCATCAAAAATCCCATCTAATCTCTCAGTATGCAACATATTTACATACAGTAATGACCGACGTATTTAGTGAAAATACTCACGTTTTCCAACTGCAAAACGTGTATAATTCAAAACATAATATTATAACTTAGCCCTTTTATGATACTATTCTAGCCTACTTGCAGGAGCGTGCAGTCAATACATTGAAGCGTGAGTTGTACATAAACACATATTTTGGAAAAATCAAATAAATAAGTAATCTTGTAATATTCGTATTTTTCTTCTTCTTCTTACAAAACTTAGGCAATCCGCCCTTAAAGAGCGATTTATTCCTATTCCAATTATCCAATATATATATTATAATTTCGTTGTCTCTCTGTCTGTCCGTAACTTCGTGTAGCGTCCATAATTTCTTTCGATTTCACGACTAAAAAACCAAATTAAACGGCCGGAGATGGGGCTTGAACCCCGGGCCAGCAAACCCGAACCGGCCGCTTAACAATAATATAGTAGGGCTTAGCAAAGGCCATTTAATATGATTTTCACGTTCTGTGATTTTTCACTAGTGTTCGGCTAATTGTCATACTGTCCAGATTATAATATATCATAATATTCTGATAGTTAAATATGTAATTTCGTTATTTTTCTCAAATATGTATGTGTCTACCTATAACTCATGCTTCATTGTTCTGACAGCACGCCCCTGCCTGCTATAGACGTGATTGATAAAATGATTCTTAATTTAATAACAGCTTTTATTGTTTAGTGATAATTATTTTGTAGAGCAAGTATTCATTACCGATAATGAATTTCTATCCTCTCCAATAAAACAACTCTTTGGGCATCTAAGCTGCTAAATGTCGTGTATTGTATCAAATGAAAGATATTTTTAATTATTTAAACAAAAAAATAGTCATGCGTAAATCGTACGAATGATATTATGTAGTTATATTATAATGGAATGAAAATTTGGACTTATTTTTTTACTCCCTTATTATTAACTCGTGGCGTCTGATTGATTGATTGCTTGTCTGACAAAAAACTTTGGCTCGATTTTTAACCCTTTTCCCGTGATCGAATCGAGCTGAAGCTTTGCAAGCAGACTCGTGGCGACGATCAAAAAGATTTATCAAAGTTTTGTTAAAAAAATTAATAACTATTGTATAATTTTGAATTTTTAGAAATTTTAATGGTTTTTTTTTCAAATAGGAATCATTACAAAAGTTTGATTACTACCAACGGCGGCCTGATAACGTCACGGAATATTTAAAATTTAAATTACTCCGTCGGTAGGCATAATACGTACTTCACTACGAATTTCGAAAATTTATGACAATTGGTTCACAGATGACAGCACACTTCTGTTTTTTGGGAAGAAATCAAATAATATAGAGATATTTTTAGAGATTTTTTAACATAAATATTTTTCTAGACATGTTTCATTTTCAGTCAATCAATTATTTTATTACATAATGGTAAACTTAATTAACAAAGAAAGGGAGTAAAATTTGGTTAATTTTCTTAAATTGTACGACTCACGACTGCCAAGTAAATTGTATTCATATATTTCTCCAGAGATTTTAAGCATATCAATATTCGCTAGAAAAATCATTTTCACATTGAATTAAATTGAAAGTAAAAGATTTTGTTATCAGGGCAAAAGAAATGTTTCCCATTATTCTTAAACTTTGGAAAGATGGTACGTTTTTCATTTGGAATTAAAAAAGGTGATGTCAGAATAATTCACCCCGTTGAATCCCCGCAACTTAAAGCCCTGGAGGACTGAATTTAATGAGACGGGAAAATATGGAAACAGCAAAGTTTAAAACTGGCCAATTGTTTCGGAACACCGCGGCCAGAAATAAAAGCATTCTGTAGCAGCCCTAATCATCGTCGCTTTATGTAAAGTTCAAGCATTTTAGCTTTTGAATAGATGACACAAGTTATTTGTTATTAAATCTTCATCGTAATACATCATCGTAAAATTAAATGTTGTTACTATACTGAAATATTTAGGTGTTTCTAAATACTTACCTGATATACTTACCTACCACTCCATAAGTGAAATATTTCGTGTATTAACAATGAGATTATACACACGTTAATACGTATAATTATCTAAATATATATTTATGTACATAAAAGTATATACTTTTATGTATATAAATATATATTTAGACAACTCGTAGGTCGATGGTTCGAGCCTCATTCGAAAAGGCCGGCAAGTTAGTCCTGTATTCACAGCACAAGCGTCAAGCGTTTAGCTTAGTTTTATGATAGTAAGAATTATTTATGTGACTCGTTTTGCATGTTCGTGTCTCTAAAAAATATTAAAAAAATAGTAATGTAGTAATTAATTTTCAGGAAAGCAGCTAATAAAAAATATAAAACATTATGTGGTTCTGAGATGTGTATATGTATGTGTGTGTGTCTGTGTGTTACAGACAAGTGCAGGATAGAAAATGGATGTTGAGATAATACTCATGATTTACAATTTATTGTAACTTTTGCGTCGGTTTATTGATGCAAAGGTTACAATAATATTTTTCGCCGATTACAATACAAAATACTTGTGTTGGCCACGGCTGTCGGCAGAAGAGTGAGACATCTATCGGCAGTTAATGTCTGTGCCAGCATCGAGCTTCTGATTGGACGTACCGCTTGATTTTTTATTACAGCTACGTTTCATCGCAGGCCTCGACCCTCCACATTTTGAATAGAAATAAGTTAATCTGCAATTATAATCGGCAATTATTACGAATTAGAATATATTTTTATTATATTTTCATAAATGTATATATGTAATACATATATTTAAAATTATGCGATGTTTATTATTGGAATATGGTATATATGGCAATCTGTATTTGGATGTTTTTCTTAATTGAACAATATTTATTGTTCTTAGTTGAACAATATTTATTGTTATATACTACAATATTACAATATGTATTGGAAATATAAGAGATAGGAGGTGGGTCTGGAAAATTGAATTTTTTTTTAGTGGGTCGCGGTCCTGGAAACTTTGGGAACCACTGGTATAGATAATCTATGTAATCTGACATACAAGAGTACAAATATAGTAAATAAATAAGCATTTTGGATCCACGCAAATTAACAAAATGTTAGATAACGTACGATACATTGACGCTTTCAGTATTTTCATACAAATTTGGTCGTCACTACATTCACCTTTATTCTGCCAGAACTATTTAATGACAGCTGTTCGCTTCAGAAATATTACAAATTTAACATTTGTGAAAGAGACATCGACCATAAAATCGTATGCAAATTTAGCTTTTCAAAATTAATGTTTATTCTGCGTTCTGTGTAGGTACTAAATTCAGTTTCCAACGAATCAGAAAGCCAAGTATTATTAAATATGTTGATTAAAGTGTTTTACTCAGTCTTTCTTTTACGAGGGTTCCGTATTCATTATCGTGCGTCCACCTCTGAACCTATACCGAGAGTCGTTCATTCAGTCAACCATTCAGACTCATGTTGCAGGGTTGTGAAGAATAACTTACTCCGGTACATGTATTACTCCAGAAGTACTGTTAGTAGACATCTGATACTGCTTTACTAGGATCAACTCATAATTGACTCACTCGTGGCGGAAAATATTTTATATTCCTAGAATTATTATTAGAACAAAATTACCAAGCAAAAAGTTACGGGACTCGTTGTACTAAGCATCGGGGATATTTATTAAAATCAGGTTCTGAAATTTCATATGCGGTACTTGGGTAACTGTCTTGCTATTAAAGAGTTAAAGTTATTATTACGGCCGTTGGATACATTAATGTGTTGAATAAAAGGGATATTTTATACGAACCGTATATTTCACTGAGAAGCAAATCTCGATGTTTCGCTGAAGTCTTTATCCAGCGTCATCAGGAGAGCGTCCTATCACCGCAGGAGTAGAGGCCAAACTTTGCGGTGATAGCTTCATAAACTTCAGTGGCATATTTATGGTGGTGGATCCATTCACGTCTAAATCATCATAGTTATACGCCCTCCGCGGGTAGTATGTGAGTAAGTGCCAGTTGCATCTTAAATAAAATAATGATCAGATAATAATAATCATCCCAAAATAAAATCCTAGGACAAGATTACATAGTAAAAATTGACGTACAGTGTTGGAATCGATAAATGTCACGCGTGAATAATAGAAACGCCTACCGGATAGCAATTTTGCAGCAGTCTATCCGGACTTTACACAATATTTACATCATGAATGATTGAACAAAAAAAAGGTTATAAATTTTTGACAGAACTTGTTCTGTCAAAAATTTATAACCTAGGAGACACAACACGCATGCGCCATAAACATAGTGGCTAGACATTTGTCATGACACGGCAGTATCTACCATGGATTAATTTTACAACCGATATTTCCAGCACCTACCACGGACTAATACAACTTGCATGGAGTATGTTTCGTTTAATATTTACAATGAATTAGTGATACTTGCTTGGAGTATAATCCGTTTCCATTTACAACGTGACAATATATTCAGAAAAATTAACAGGAGATAAAGATAAAAGAACTCACGTCGACAACACTATCAACAAATCGTCGAAAGTATATCATATTTCAACACACATAGGAATTATTTCAATATTGTAAAACTAGTCGAAGTTGAAAAAGATTTCTAAAACATAGGCGGCGAATTCGCATCCCGACAGCGCGAGGATGCTGTAACCAATACGTCGCCGAACACAAGCACAGCTATCTATACCTATAAAACTAAATGTCTGTCTGTCTGTCTGTTCTCTGTACAAACCCACACCGTTTATCCGATTCGATTCAAATTTTACCTACTTATGCTTAAAAACCCGGCGGGTAACATAGGCAACATTTCCTCCCTATTATTTTACCCCTTCCACTTCCCCTGACATAATATAGATGCAAATCTGTACCGTTTGACCGATCGGACTCAAATTTTGGAAACTTATTCTTTAGGGCCCGGTGGGTAACATAGGCGACAATTCTTCCCTATTCTTTTACCTCTTTCCCTGGATATTTTTCATGAAAATCTGTACCGTTCGATCGATCCTACTCAAAATTTGTAAAATTATTCTTTAGGACTCGGCGGTTAGCATTGGTGATATTTCCCCTATTCTTTTACCCTTTCCCTTCCCCCTGATATATTTTCGATGCAAATCTATACCGTTCGAATCGAAACTTTGTTTACCCTTACAAATTTATTTTAAACTTAATCCGTACAACGCCGTGTATGAACAGCTAGTTTTAATATAATACACATCATTATTTTGTTTGTCGAATACACCACAGCCGGGAAACGAGGCGACGCGACGGTCGCGGGGCGAATAATAATTATCCTCTCTTCAGTTGTCCCCGCCTTTGAAATTACTTTTTCTCAGCCGCATTTTTCTTGGAAAATTGTGATTCAGGGTGCAGTATTTAATACGTTTGTAAAATTGAAATTTAACAGAATTTATTGTTTCAGGGGTAAATTTGTAGAACTCCGTAATCACACATATGGAAATAAAAATAATCGTTTTTTAAGTTCTACCTTTTTAATTTTCTGAGAGGCGTTTCGCCTTATGAGGCATTATCAATCTAAATATTTTACATTCTACAACTTGTCAATTTATTTTTGCAATTAAATTTGCAAGCTACTTTATTCATGTTTATAGATTTGTCACATCAGTTTTGAACGTTTTTTTGTGATTTTTTGGCTTTTTTTTCGCATACATTTTTCTCACAACAAACAAAAACATACCGTTTTCTCACAATTTTTAAAAACAATACAAAAAACAAGTCTTTGTTGCCTGGCGTTTTCTAAACATTTATTTTCTTCTTCTTCTTCTTTCGTTTTTATGCTCGGTCGCATGAAATTACGTTTTTACAGCATATCTCGGTGTTTTGCGATCTGATTCAAAATTGAAGTAAGACGTTTTGTGCCGAATCCGACCATCTTTTTTTAAAATACAAAGTTTTTGCGTAGCTTTCTTTCTCGCTGAAATGCAAAACTAAAACCCCGTTTTCGGTCCGTTTTTGCGAGCGCGCCGTTTCTGCGACTATAGACGTAGTTTTAATGAAATTAAAAAATCGAATACCAGGTTCAAACAACGGTTAGAAACGCCATCTTTCTTACATTTTATGAAATTTTTTCACCTCCTCCACTTTTCTCGGTACGCAAGCAAAGCCGAAATTTCCGTTTTTTTAATAACTCAGTCAAAAAAAATTGCACGGACACACAAGTGACATCACCACGTGGCGTTGGATAGCGCGCATATTTCGCTTTGAAATGCGTGTCCAAGCAGCGGCGATCTTTTTAGTGCGTTTTTTCGGCGTTTTTTATATTTTTATATGCTGCTCCGCGACGGGGAGGCCTACATCCCTCAGAGATACCTCACTCGATAGAGGAAGAGTGCAGCTACAGAATCTTAAAATAACTTTCCAAAATAAAAGACTTTAGCATGTCGGTCGCTTTCATCCGGATTTCAGATTTTTAGCCATAGTTAAAACACAAATTGGCCACAGAAAGGCCAATTTCAAACACATTGTGTTTTTTAGATTTGAAATTGAGTGTTGTGGTTATACTAAACCACGGAATCCGAAACGTTGGCCAGAAAGGTCGTAATAACTTGGCATAATACACCAGAAAACACAAACCAGAAGATTCTGAGTGGCCGTGAAAACCTAAGAACATTCTTAATCCAAAATTATACTATAATTAAAAAAAATTAAACGAAAATTTGTTAGATCATTTTTAACATTGTCACGAGTCTGCCTAGATTGGATCACGGAAAAAGGGTTAAAATCGATTCAAAGTTTTTTCGGCAGACAAGCAGACGCTACGAGTTAAAAGAAAGGGAGTAAAAACCATTAAAATTTTGAAAAATCCAAAATTATACTATAACGATTAAATTTTTTAAACGAAAATTTGTTAGATCATTTTGATGGTCGCCACGAGTCTGCCTGCAAAGTTTCAGCTCGATTATATCACGGGAAAAGGGTTAAAAATTGATTCAAAGATTTTTGACAGACAAGCAGACAAGCCGACAAGCAGACGCTACGAGTTAAAAGAAAGGGAGTAAAAATATAAAATACCTATATGAAAAATGATTACTTTGATTACTTTTAATATTTGTTTATAACGATAAGAACGATTTCAAATTATTATATTACGTACATTTACTTAACATTCGTCAATGATTTTAAATAATTTAGTATTGAACAAAAGTCGCCGAATCGCGTGGATTGGGTAACGAAGCGAAATGTACGTCCATACGGAGACAACGCTTATTTATCCTTCAATTGTGAAAGAACAAGACTTTTTGCATTTTTTTGTATCTTACAATGTGTTGTGTACAAAACATTATTTACTCGTTTGATTTCATCAAACTTCGTCTGATTTTCATATATTTTTTAGTGAAGTGAAAAGCTATAAATTTATGCTACACAATTTTTAACGTTTTTTTAACTCAGGTTCGTTACGTGTGAATTTTACCCGTGAATCTTCAAACTAACATTTTTTGTTATACTATATGATCACTTTGTTGTAAAATCTTAAATAAAAGTCCATATACTATATATTAAGAAACTTTTAACTTACTTTTAATTTAAAATCTCGATAAACTAATGAAAGTTTTTTTAATAAACCTTACAGAGCTTTGTTGAACATACACGAAAATATTAATATAAACATATTTTCCTTTCTGTTCAATTTACATAGAACCAAACGTGTATTCCGGATTAAACGAGACGGTAAAAGCCTGAAAATTAATAAAGTAATACGCTATACTGCCTTCTTTTGATAGTACAGGTCATTCTTTGTCATAATTTACCCGCAGAAAAAAACGTACAGACTAAAAAATTATATGAAGGTCGTCAAAATCTACGCATCTAACAAATAAAAAGTCTTAAACTAGGTGCCTGATATCTTTTTTTATAAGTCTTTAAAGTCTAGATAGTTGAAATTGGCTGAGTTATTAAATTCGATAAATATATACCGTCTTTTAGTGATTTTTATGATAAGTTATTTATTTATGGATTTTGTGTTTAGTTTGTAGAACTCCATGTTTATTAAACATTGTTTATTTTCAATGAAATTTAAAATAAATGAAATTTTAATTAATATTATTATTGAGTTTTGCGAGTTTTCGTAAAGCGTTACTTTAAATATGACAACTGATTCGGCTTTCCAGTTCACTTACAATCATTAAAAATCTACCGCTTGTACTATACATCTACCATTATTCTTTTTCTACTATACATCTATAATAATATCTTTTTAATCACAGAAAAATGCAAGAATTACATAATATAATATTTTTAAGAAATTAAAAAAATACTTTTTAAAAATTAAAAAAAAAAACAAATAACTATAGCGGCTTATTAAATATATTTAGTAATGAATAGAGCTTACTGTTTTTTTCCGAAGTTGACCAATACCTACAGGCCGTGGCATCTCAGATTTCAAAGTTAACAACTGTTTTCTAGGGTCATGTTCCCCACAAAAATCTTGCAAGACGATAAGAGAAATATACTTATATCTTGTCTTCTTGCCAATTTATATTTTTAATAAAAAATGCAAATAATATCGTAACCCACAAATCGAAGATTTTGAGATTTTTGTGTATTTCATATGTATTTGATTATATCTTTAACTCCAAGAAAGAAAAAAAAATATTTTGCAATAAATAACGTTTTTTTATTATTTTTTTTCTGTCTTGGAATTAAAGATATAATTAAATACATATTATGAAATCCACAAAGAACTCAAAATCGTCGATTTGTGGGTTACGATATTATACTTAGGAACCGTCGATATTAAGGTGTGATATTATCTTCAGTATGCAATGATGATAATTCGATTCACAGCGCGTGTTTCAATAATAAATGTCATTGTTTCAATAAAAATACAACTTAAAACATTTTTTTACAATCATATTTTTTTAATCTTCTAATTTTTAGAGGAGATCACCTGCTTACCGCCATTGACGTATTATAATATAGACACGTTATTCCCATACTAGCTGACTTTCATATGCAGCAAATATTGCATTGAAAGAGACAACAAATCACATAATCAAGTAATCACGTAAAAATCAGGTAATTTGAGGTTAAGGTGACTAAAACAACATACTCATTGTTACAATAGCGTACGATACTCAGTTCCTTTTTTCCCTGGACTTTTTTTCGGCGTAGCATCGCGCCCGATCACAAAGAAGGTCCGTTCGATAACGAATGCAAGTAAGGTAAAATTACCTTACTCTCGAGTTGCCAAGATTTCATGCTTGTGACGTATCTACAGTTTATTAAATCATTGCGTACCCCATTCAAATTTCGTAAATATAATAGTTATATTTATAAGTACCTACCTGACCAAAGATTTCCCACACGAGCGTCTTAGTGACCACATTTCTACCGCATTCAGTCTACTTTCATTCCTCTTTGCCAATTCCAGGCTTCAATTCTATACAGTTTTACTATGTATAAATATCATTTAGAAGTTAGTTATCTGTTAATGTTTATTCATTTTTATCTTAACGTTTACAAGTTTAAACTAGCAAATAAAAATAATATTAATTCTAATATAATAAATACACAGACAAAATTTTAGCATAATCCTATTTTGAATATTTTTCCACTTAACATTCCATCTTCTCCAGATGACCCATAATAATTAATACCTCGAACCCCCCCCCCCCTCCCCTCACCAACCCTCACCAACCCCTTCACCGTAACACATTTGCTTGGTTTAACTTTTTAAAAATTTTAGTACACAATAATCCTGAACTAGGGAAAATTGTTCTCGAAACATGTAAATTATTTAATCTAATAAAGTTGTGAAAACAAAGTGATTTGCGTTTTATTTTAATAATAATGTCACCACAAAGTTCAAGCCTTCATACAGGAGAAAAAATATTCTTCGAACAGTAAATAAAGATTGTTAAAATATGCATTTTATTAGCTAAAACGATGTTTTTTCAGAATTCCTTCGTCAGCCGTCACTGGATCTGTAGCCACTCTAGTTAAGGGGTTGTTAAGTTGATAAGTTGATTGTCTGTCCGTGATGACCGGACATTACAATTTCAGAAACTAGTTAGCACTTGAATGAGATTACTCGTTACGTAACGAGAGCTGAGATTCTGGAAAAGCAGTTCACTCAATTATCGGAAATAGGCGGAATAAACTCGTAATGTCGACATTTTTACTATATTTTGT
Organism: Agrypnia vestita; assembly: GCA_016648135.1. NCBI lineage: Eukaryota > Metazoa > Arthropoda > Insecta > Trichoptera > Phryganeidae > Agrypnia > Agrypnia vestita. The sequence continues at coordinate 70,187 of JADDOH010008296.1, forward strand.
AATACAATTATGTGTATTATATTTTTAAATGTAGCACTGTTGTTTTCTGTAAGATAGCCTGTGAATTGCAAATAAGAATGAGTGAATTAAAAATATAATATTGTAATTAATTTAACTCATGTACAACTGAAGTAGATATATAATTCAGTTTATGAACAATCAATAGATCAATTTTGTAAGGCGCTAAAATATTAACACTTTCTTATTATACTATATTTTACGATTGTTTGTAAATCGCATGTACTTTATAGTATTTAATTATTTTTTGGTAGATAAGAAATAAATTATTGTTCTCACATTTATATAAAACTACCGGTTTCCTGGGTTACAGATTTAGGGTTATAGATTTATAGGTATTAAGTTTGTGGAGGGAGGAGTACCATTGCTTTGCAAGGCCTATAAATAATAACCAGGCATGAGGTGGATGAGATATCCAGGAGAGTAGAGTGGAGTGACTTTATTTTATTTTGGATTGCAAAATTTTATTTTTATTTATTTAATTTTATATTTTAACATACAGACCGTCAACAGATCATTGATGACCCTAATAGATCATTTAGTGAAATTAGAGAACAAGTTTGAGTATTTTGTGAACATTTAAATATGATAATATATAATACACTTAATACACTTTTTAAGATTAGTTAATAATTAATAATGAAAAATAATAAATGATAAAATGATATGATAAATATAAAAATATCGCAGATCAATAAGTAGTTCAATATTTTTTTTACATACAATTATTTTACATAAATGTACATCGCAAATCAATAAATATTTTTTTAAATAAATAAATCATTTTTTACATTAATGATAAAAATAAATAGATAAACAATAAAAAGTGTCTTAAAGATAAATAAATTGTAAATAGTATTGAGTATAATATAAGGACTAGTTAAACAGGGTTCCAAAATCGTATGTCTATGACGAGCATGTATTACACGCTTGAGGGACCGTCAACCAAGTTTATCAATATTTCGTTTGTGCAACTTATGCAACTTAAAACATTTTCGTTTAGATCTGTATGATTTTTCATATGTAGGTACGATAGTATTTAATTTTTGGAACACAGCAAATGACAGATAACATAATATAACATAAAAAAATCGTGAATTTCAATTTAATTTGTAATTATTTGCAGGGGAGAATGTGGTGGAGGTAGGAAGAAAGGGTTTTTTTTTCGCAAGGTGCCAAAGAGTAACAAAAAAATTTGAATGAATGAAATAATCGATGGTAATAACTTTTTTTGCAATGCAACATATTTATTTATATCTGGGAGAGGGAGTGAGCTAAATATGGAGAAAGTGGGTGGCGCCCACGTTTTTCAAGGGTCGTACGTAATATTTATGCAAAATTTGGGTCAGACCTTCCGAATGGTTTAGATTTGTTTAGAAAAAAGACAGACAGACACACGAAAAATTCAAGTTTAAGAAAATTCCAGTTTCCTATTATTTGTTGTCTACTGTGTTCTTTGCCATGTTATTTTTACAATTATATTTTTTCTGGAATATTCAGCCGTGAATCGGTATTTGTTGAAGCCTACGAATAACTTTTTTAAACTAACTAGTAATAAATTACATTAATAAAAATTAATAAATTAAAAAACTCGTTCGACAGAATTCGGTACCAACAAATTATGCATCAAAATAAAATTTACGAAAAAAAATTAATAGCATATCTTATATATTTCACAAAAACCACAAATTATTTAAGTAACTTATTTTCACTGAATGTTATTGTGAAATATGAATCGGAAAAATTGGAGTCTCTGCAATCAATGACGACTTTGGAATGTCAGAGCAAAAGGTGACTAATTATGATTATTTGACGGATCCTAAGATGATTAATATGTTTTCGCAGAGTATAAAAAATATACTTATATAAATAATTTTATAACAAAAATATGTATTTTTATAAAAAATTTTCATAAGCAAATGCAATCGACGGTAGATTATTTTTGGAAATTATTTGCTTGTGTTTTTTTTTAAATAGAGTTGTGAACACAGAATACGTGTCATATCAATATTCTTACTATTTTCAAACTAAGTCAAACGTTTGTGCTATTAAAAAAGGACTATATTGCTTATCTGGAGTGAGGTTCGAACCCGCGATCTTTGGATCACGAGGTGAGTATCCTAACCACTATTATAATTATATTATATTTAACATTTTAATTCGAATTAATGTATTTTATAAAAGTTAAATAGTTATTTCGATGACTAAAAGCTAAACGCTAAAACATTGTATCTCCATAAATCTTGATACTGATAAAACTGAAATTGAAAGTTTTCAAACCTTGGAAGATTAGATTTTGCTATATAAAAAAAGTTTTTAGTTGCATTTTATAGTTTGTTCATTTAACTTACTAATTTAATAAAAACAAAGTTCTTTCTCACATTACATACTGAAATATAATTAAAAAATTAAAATTATTTATGCTGGCTGTAGTGTGGTAGATAGAATAAAAAAAGGAGTGCTGAGATGGTTTGGTCATGTGGAACGTATGAACGAGGAAAGGATGGTTAAGAAAATATATGAGGCGAATGTTGAAGGCAACAGGAATAGAGGGCGTCCGCGAAAGACCTGGCACGATCAGGTACTACAAGTATTTGAGGATGGCCCTGTTAAAAGCCGCAACAATCGTAGAACGTGTATGAGAAGATGTATGAATGTGGCCGAAGCAAAAGTTGTGTGCCAGGATAGAAGAGTGTGGCGTTCAATCCTCTCTGCCTACCCCTGCAGTGAAACGGCGTGACGGTTAGTTAGTTAGTTAGTTAGTTAAATTAAAATATTTTTGCATGGAAACGAATACCAAATGGTAGATACAACATAACGATCTATAATAAAATACAATTGAAATGTTTTATTGATTAGTTCAGAGAACATTTCTGGGAGTCATATTAAAAAAGATCAACTTTCCCATCAGAAGCATTTTTTCATTATTTAAAATTCCCAATATAGAAAATAATTTACGATAAAAAATGGATTCAAAATACCAAAATACCAGAGTTAGAGAAAATATAAAACGGTAAAAAAATTAATTAATTTCACAATTTTGATAAAATAATTTTTTTTTTGACAGGTATCACTTATTTTAACCTGAGCAGATGTAATGTACACTAAAATAAAATGTTATTATAAATAAAAATAATGTGACAAGAATATAATTAAAATTAAACAAATAAATAAGAAACTTAGTGGTGGGTTTTATGAATTAAATACTCGTCAGTATTAAGATTCTCTTAAAGGTGTGATATTAGAGGATAGACAAAACACGTCTCTGTAGAGATTGTATAACTTTGAAACAAAAGTTGATGTGTTTCTTAATATTGACAATAACTTGGTCTGGACAAGAACTACTTGCTGGTCGTCCAATACTTTATTTTCCTCAGTATATGCCCCTTATTATCCTTTACTTGCAAGTACCAAATTAATAATTTGGAAACTGATTAAAAATGTGGCACGCATAAACTTCAAACACACTCTCTTAAAATCCCCAAAAAAAAAAAAATTTTTTTTTTTTAAATAAAAATGTTAAAACTGAGACTGGGATCTGTTTGATATTTGTTATTCTCTAGTGTTATCAGTATGTAAAGTATATTAAAATGTCTCTCAAATCATTGTATCTGGTGTTAATACAATATGTATTTTGGCATGGACATTCGTTTAGCATAAAGATAAATATATTTTGAAGGAGATACAATATTTTAGCTTTTAAAAATATTTTCTGGAGAAGTTACAATATATTGTAATAAACATATATCTTTATAACGGTAGGCTCAAGAGATACAATATTTTAACACGTAAAAAGTTTCAGAAAAGCACGTTGGTGGAATTAATTAATTAATTAATTAGGAACTTTTACCTTTCGCAGTTCCCGACGGCATTCTGTATTATAATTACGTCATTTATTGGTGCATTTCATACATTGGAATTTTTATTTTTAAATAACAATTAAGATTTTTTTATAAAATAAATTAAGTTTAATTGAGTGAGTAAAGCCCTAAAATACGGGAATATATAGAATAAACTGTTTAAAATCTCTTTATATAAGTAAAAAGCGTTTTAAAATCAACGAAAAACGTTAAAATTTATTGCAAATTTAAAACATTATATCTTTATTAATATTGAATATTTCTTGATTTAGTAAAAATTCTAGATAATGAAGTATACTTTATACGTATAAAAAAACATATTATGCGTACATATAAATATTCATAAAAAAATAGTGCCGCCTAGTACACTAAAAACGATTTTTTGGCCGCGGCCTGTCGATTAATGCTTATATTTTATTAATTATTGTAAAGAATGTCCAGTTTAGTACTTTTATATAATAAAAAAGGTTCTATTTAAGGTGCCCTAAAAAAATTGCATTTAAGAGTATACATTCTGATATAAATGAATAATAAAATCCCGCATTTTCGTAAAAAAAAACGCCTAAATTTGCATTTGCAGTTAATGTCCAGCCTTAAGCCATTGATATGTATTAATATTTAAATATTCGATAGTATTTTATTTCATGTAAGTTGTTGGATGTATATTAGAAATGACTTTATTAATAATATTTAAATCGTTGATTTGTTGTACTGTATCACGAAATTCGTGTTATAATAACTTGATTTAGATAGATGTACGTACTACTAGAGTAGCTGGCACAAGATCATGTGAATTGAAGGAGAGTTTGCTCTCGGGCTGATGGTGTTGCGGCGGCCAGACGAGTAAAAAGTGAGCAGCGAGCCGCAACCATGCGTCAACGGGACCAACGCAACCTGACAGCTTCCTTTGTGAAGTGTGCGGGAGAGAGTGCGTCTATCGAATAGGGCTATTTTCCCATAGCAAAGCTCATGAGAGGCGTAGCAACAGCTAAGTTAGAATGGCGAGGGGATCCTCGATCACGAGGCCCGGCTACAACAACAATATAGTACTACATTATGCTGAAGTGTACGTTTGTAAGTGAATTTGACCCCCCGTGAAGTTGAAAATTGTGGCACTGAATGAAAAAATCTCTGGAAAATGAAATAACACCCCCCTCCTCCCCCATGAATTTGAAAATTTTATAGTCGTACACTTTTCAAGTAGTGCTTTGTGTAGGCCATTGTAGAAGATACATTTTTTTTTGTACTATAATTAGTTCACTTCATGTCGTTTATTGAAGTAGATGAAGCGTGTAATGTTTCAGTACCTACTACAAATGTAGCGCACACTTTGTAGTCTTCATTTTGAAATGTAGTTTTTCCTTTCGCTAGTAGGTACGTACACATTTGCTCTATACGTGATATGATATGCAAAGAAATTAACATAAAACTCTAATTTAAATTCTTACCAAAGACCGTATTTAAAAATTTTTTAGATAAATTGTTCTTCGGTATCATAAACTTTAAATAAAAATAGTCATTGCAAGAGGAAAAATAATATGAGTCGGTTCGCATAATAGGAAAACTTTCTCGGAAAAATGAACTCGGATTTTTAAAGAAAAATGTATTTCCATCCCCTGGGATTCTAGTTTCCCGCAATGCTAATAGAAACCATATTAAAATCAAATTCCTGACGTTCGTAGTTTTAAATTACTCGGTCTAGAGACAAAGAACAGAGACAGTGACGTCACGGGTTTGACCCTAGCTCAAACCCTACAATGGTTGTCTCGAATTCAATGCGTTAACAAGTTTTGCAACCGCTGTTTGTGTAACTTGAAGCCTTTGGCAATTTAAGTCAAAGTTATATTGTTGATGGATTTGGCGTTTACTTTATAGAGATTCATTCTCATTCAAACTTTGTAGAAACTCGTGATAACAGATTATTACAAATTATTTTAACAGGTAGATATTTAAAATATATAGCTCAGTAGAGGTAACACCTCTACTCAGCTTAATATATTTTATATTTTCACTACTTATAAGTTTAAGTTATAAGTTTCGAGAGAATTGGAATATCTCATCGACAGGTAAAGTATCAAACTGTCTACTTTTTAAATAGATTTTTTTTACATTGGTTTTGTTCAAATATTAACAATTAAATTCAAATATAAATAATGGTTAGGTACTGAAAAAATGAGCCAAGGTTATTAAACCTGTTGATGAGAGATTTTCATTCTCTTGAAACTTATAAGTAGTGAAAATATAAAATATTTTAACCCTCTGCCACTAAAGTGACTTTTTTGATTTCATTCTCCTGGAGAAAAGTCTGACAGGCGTACATTTAAAGAACTGTTTTTAATAGAGGTAATGAGTTTTTTCTTAATTTCATACGAATCATAAGGATAAAGGCAAATAATTATTGGAAGAATGAAATGGAAAACAAAACATTAAGAAATTACAAAATATTTATTGATATTACAGAAATAAGGAGATAACCATCTTTAATATATCTAAAAAAAATTAAATGACATATAATATTAGCAAAAATCTTTTAAAATTATTTTAAAAAACTTAACCTTATAAATAAGACAACTATTGAAAAAATTGTTAGAGATTGCTTAAATAATAATAATTACGTATTGTTTAAATAATAATAATAATTACGTATTGTTTAAATAAATAATTGCTTAAATAATAATAATTACGTATTGTTGACATCCAACGGCTGAAGATCGTCACTGTACTGACGGTTTTGGTACCAACACATCTGACGGTATAGAACGAAAAAGAATGAATCGCCGTGAAAAGGTAACGAAAGATTTTGAGGTGTCTAATATACGTAACGTCAGCAGTAGAGGGTTAAACTCAGTAAAGATAACAAGATTAACATAATTTATAATAATCTGTCATATTTGATCATAGTTACCCATCAAATCATTCACTTAATTGACGCTGGACTGCGTCACAATACCAGAGAGATCGCGTTGAAGATGAAAGCCAACCAATCAAGTGTGGTAAGGCATCCCAAGGGCATAGACATGATTTCGCGGTACGACGTTCCGACTTCTCATCAATTGTTAGCTGTCGCGGGTTAACATGTGTTTATTTGAGTGCTAGATAAAAGATAGAATATTTTTTGTATCGGTTAGTGACAGGAGATGAAGGTGCCTCGAAAAAACTAACCCATTAAAACCAAGTTTTTATTATACTCCCTTTCTTTGTAAAATATAAAAAAAATTAAAGACGAATAAAAAAACATATAACATAACACTAAACTTACAGCAATTTAATATATTTCTAAAATGACACTTCATACTTTGAAGATTAAATTCTAAAAACATTTGTCAGTCAATTTAATCAAGATTTTGATAGATTCAATTATCAGCAATATCGTACCTTATGAATTTCCAGCGTCTAATGATTTAAAATAGTCAGAATCAGATTTGAGTAATGTAGAATTCTTCAAAACTAGGCAGAAATCTAAAAGAAATAAATTATTATTCGATTTCTTCCCAAAAACCGAAGGGTGCTATCATCTGTGAACCAATTGTCATAATTTTTAGAAATTCGTAGTGAAGTACCTATAACACCGACGGAGTGATTCAAATTTTAAATATTCCGTGACGTCATCAGTCCGCCGTTGGTAGTAATCAAACTTTTCTCGCAAACTGTGGTTCAAACGGAATATAATGTTGGTGTTTTGATTTAAACCTGGTATGGATGTTGGTATTTTTTAATTGAATGTACCTATATTTTTAATTTTAATGGTATCACTTTTTTTTTAAATCATATCGGATATTCTATTCTTTTCCTAGAACATTTGTATGGTTTCCAATATGAAAAAAACCATTAAAATTTCGAAAAATCCAAAATTATTCATTAATTATTTAAAAAAAATAAACAAAAATTTGTTAGATCATTTTCATCGTCGCCACGAGTCTGCCTGCAAAGTTTCAGCTCGATTGGATCACGGGAAAAGGGTTAAAATCGATTCAAAGTTTCTTTGACAGACAAGCAGACGCTATGAGTTAAAAGAAATGAGAAATGAAACGCTATGAGTAAAAATACATTGAATTAAGCCTAGAAAAGCCCAAAAGACCACTTCGAAAGCCGAAATTCATAAAAAAGGTAATACTTTGTGTTTTGTGGAATTGCAAGACGATTGTTTATTATGAGCTACCATACACCATAACCAAATAATAACAGCTGTTTGATTCTGTGAATAATTGACAAAACTAGACGTCACACTTAAAAACATTAGGCTTAAATTGATAAACAGAAATGGGGTACTTTTTCATCAGGGCTAACGCGCGAACGTACGTGGCGATGATGACCCAACGTAACCTTAAAGGAATTTAATTTAGATGTTCTTAAACACCTGCCTTATTCTTCAGATCATGCTCCTTGCGACTGTCACTTATTCAGGTCACCGTAAATTCTTTTGACTAACCAATAAATGTATACAAAAGCATAGCTAAAAATATCCCTTGCCTATTTTTGTGCATCAAACTCACAGAAATTTTACATTGATAGAATAAATGTTCTTGTAAAAAGATAGAAGACCTCTTCATCAACCAATAAATACAAAAAAATCAATATAAATCAAATCGACGATCCGACATCCGTTAGTAGATACACAACACCCTACATCAAGACACACACACCCTGCTTTTTCGACACGGTACTGCAATCCAGTAATTAACATAACACAAACCCTGACTTCGGTACGGTATTATAAGGCAATACTTAACCTACACTTCAACATACACTTTTCACATCAGCCCTGATGATGGACCCTGCAATGGAATCCGAAACGTTGGCCAGAGAGGTCACATATACACGGCAGAATATCCCAGAAAACTATACACAGAAAAATCAATATGTCTATACATTAATGTATATACAGATAAATGCAGTACATTAATAGAATGAAATATAGAAATAGTAAGTAACAATGAAAAATATAGGAGGAACATATTTTGTATATATAAAAATCCATCGTCGACTGATATTTTTGTAACCGTTTTTTTAATCATGATACGTAAAAGCACGAAAGGTTTCACATTATATTAATCTTTCACATATTGCACTCTTTAACACCACTTGGTTGGGTTTTATCCGCTATTTCGCAAATCCACTTCATATTGAATCGCTAAAGGTAAACATTTGAGTTTTCATCGAGTGGTATCACACCGCCATGTTTGCAAAATCAAACACGAACGAAATATACAGCAAATGTGATTATAATATTCATTATCTTGAAATTAATTAATTTAACAACTCCTCATTATGTAAGTGCTAAAATTATACGGTTTAAAGTAAAACCAAATCAGTAATTAAACATTTTGCCGAGTGGTATAATTTTACCTCCTTCCAGGAACCCTCATCAAAACAAATAATTCGGTTGAAATAAATTACTAAAAAGTTACTTTACTTGTTAACTGGCTTCCCGCTTAATTCATGTAATTTTATGAAGTAGAGTAAATTTAAATTCAGCACCCACATCTATACCTATAAAACTCAATGTCTGTCTGTCTGTCTGTTCTCTAGACAAATCTATTTTTTAACCCATTCTATTCAAAATTTGCATACTTATACTTTAGGACGCGGCGGGACACATAGGCAAAATTTTCCCTCTATTATTTTAACCCTTCCCCTTCGCTGATATATTTTCAATTCGTTTGACCGATCGGCCTCAAAATTTGGAAATTTATTCCTCAGAACTCGGCGAGTAACATAGGCGACATGTCCCCCTATTTTTTACCCCTTTTACCCTCCATCTGTATCGTTTGACCGATCGGACTCAAAATTTGGAAACTTATTCTTTAGGACTCAACGGGTAATATAGTGACATTTCCCCCTATTCTTTTACCCTTTCCCTTGCCCCTGATATATTTTCGATGCAGATCCATACCATTCGAATCGAACATTTGTTTACCCCCACAAATTTATTTTCAACATAATCCTTAACCCATGCAACACCTGGTACGAACAGCTAGTTTAATATAAATACAATTTGTGAATGTTTGGGTGGTTTGGAGATGGTTTGGAGTGGATGCTTTTTCGGGTCACCACCGTCATGCGACGGAAAAGCTCCAAAGTCGTACAATATTTAATGATTTATTATCTCGTTAAAACAAGTACAAAATATACACGAGTATATTATAAGACAATGATAGATAATCTAAGGGCCACAGCCTCCGGTCACCCGCCGGAGGTCTACGAAGGACTGACATGCCTGCCTAGGGCGTGTGCCTCTTTTATATATTTAACGAACAAAAGAGTCTTGGAGTGCTTCTATGTGAGTGTGAAAAAATGCTGATGGTGCAATGACCTACCGGTCGCGCGGTTCTTGCTTGTGCCTCTATTTGCTTATGTGGCATTCCTTTCCACTGTGTGTATGTGAGGCCTAGATTGATGATTTTCTGCATTGTGGTATGAATTAAAAAGGTAGAACTTAAAAAACAATTATTTTTATTTCCAAATGTGTGATTATGGAGTTCTACACACTTACATCTGAAACAATGAAAATGTCTTATATTTATTCTGGATTAATTCCGTGATTTATACCGTGATTAATGTGAATAATTGGTTTACAACATTTTACTGGATTTCGCTAATCATGTAATATTGCTCCCGATTCAACATTATTGCGAGCATAATTCAACGAAAATTTTACGACCCTTTGCGTTTCAGTGTAATACATACAGTACGCTATACAGGGTTATTTGGAAAACATTAATAACCTCGAAGGACTATTCCTGCCTTATTATTATGATTATGATTATGAATCGAAAATGTTCAAGCTATCATGACCTAATATCAATAGTTATGGAGATACGCGACTTCAAAGTTTGCATTTTTTTTCAATATTTCTGACTTATTTTTTGTAAAACGTTAGACTATCATTACGGTAACACATATTGATTACGAAAAATTCATTCGTTTCAATACATGTAAATAAAATGATAAAAACCCTGAAAAAAATCCAATTGGAATGTTTTCCAATTGGAATTCGAAGGTTTTTATTTTTTTATTTGACTTGTATTAAAGGGAACGAATTTTTCGTATTCGATATAAGTTACTGTAATGATAGTCTAACGTTTTACATAAAATAAATCAGAAATATTGAAAAAAAAATGCAAACTTGATGTCGCATGTCTGCTTAACTAATATAGTTCTGCGAGGTTATTAATGTTTTCCTAATAACCCTGTATATTGCAAGAATGATCACAAATACAACATATTTAAGATTACATTGTGAGATGACTTAAGGGAAGATTACAAGACACATATGGCCGCATCATATGGATTTCGTCCTATGTACTCTTGCCACGAGCTTGATTTATGGCGGTATTATCGAGAATTCCACAATTAAGAGGAACATAAATCCTTACGTTCGCGACAACTACCTTCAATAACTTTGATATAGGTACATAATATATCGACGTGGCTCGAGTGGAAGAATTACTCCTCAGATGGTTTTGGGGTTTATGGTCCAGACTCTGTAATGATTCTCTGAAAACAATGACAATGAAGTTGCCAATGTGACTATTATGTAATGTAATACGAATTAGCACTTCCTTCCGGCCAAAAACGAGGAAGAGAAGTATTGTTAACGTAAATCTGTACTAAAATATAATCATTTACTTCAAACTATACCTACAATGATATAGATATATGATACTGGCAATGAATGTTCCGCGTACCGTGAATCTTCCACAGGGCTAATGTAATCAATCCTAAAGATCTTGGATCTATTGCAATCCATTTTTACTTCCTTTATATTAACTCGTGGCGTCTGCTTGCTTGCCGTCAACAAAAACTTTGGATTGATTTTTGACCCTTTTCCCGTGATCCGATCGAGCTGAAACTTGGCAAGTAGACTCGTAGCGACGATCAACAAGATCTATAAAATTTTCGTTAAAAAAAAATAATAATTATAGTATAGTTATAATTTTGGATTTTTAAAAATTTTATTGGTTTTTTCAAATTGGAATCATTAGAAAAGTTTGACTAGCAACGGCGCGCGGCGGTCCGATAACGTAGCGGAATATTTTCTAAATTTGAATTACTCCGTCGGTATGCATAATAGGTACTTCACTACGAATGTCGAAAATCTAAATTGACTGACAAATGTTTTTAGAATTTTATCTTCAAAGCATGAACTGTCTTATCAAAGCTCAAAACGTCTGACACTTTAGAAATATTTTAAATTACTGTAAGTTTAGTGTTATGTTATGTGTTTTAATTCGTCTTTAATTGTTGTTATATTTTACAAAGAAAGGGAGTATAATAAAAACTTGGTTTTTATGGGTTACATTTTTAACAGATAACTTTAAAAGTTCTGACTTTTGACATATCTATTTATCATTGCGACGTATTGTACCGTCTTCCTCTTTTTCTTATAATATATCTACCAGGGATTTTCCTTTTCTGGAAAAATGACAAGTAGGAAATTGACATCCAACAATTTTCCATCTTTTGGATGGTCTGTTGTATTAGTTATCTGCCCATTGGTCTACCGCAGGTGTGGCGAACCTTTTTGGGTCCGCGTGCCAAAAATCTTCAAATATTAATTCTCGATCGTGTGGCGTGCCCAAGCAGTAAAAAATTTAACAAAATAGAAAAAATGTTTTTTTTTCTTAATTTTATTTGCAAGCTTAAAAATTACAACATAGTTTCTTAAAAATAAAGTCGTAATCAATAAACATACACATAAGTTATTTATCAATGAGATTTTTTCTGTTGTACATTCGATGACAAATTCTTATTATCTGGTTCATTTTTCGTCACTACACAAGACCAACTGGATTCATGAGTCATTCTTTTTCTTGAATAACATTCTAAGAAATTTATTTCTAAAAATAATGACTCCCAAGCAATGTAGAAGAGAAAATTTATAATATTTCTCTCGCTAGTTTATTTAAATCGCTTAAGATTTCTGAAATGGCGTTCCAATGTCTCATTATTTCTTCTTCTGCATATTTATTAATTATGTTTGTTAATCGATCGCTTTCAATTATTTCCAAATTCTATTATTTGGTCCTCTACTTTCCTGTCTACATGGTGTCTGATATCGTATTTTATTTCTATCTCACCTCGCGATTTCCTCGACGTCACACGTTCCGTTTATAACTATTTTGCGTACTCTGTTTTTGAGTGTATTTGAAGATTAAACAAACCGAGTGTTGTACATTAAAATTCTTAAAGCGCAGAAAGTAAATAAATACGTTTGATTTATTGCTGCGCTAAATGCAATATGACGACTCACCTCGCGTTTTCCGTAAAAGAATCAACATCATCAATTTTGAACTTGACCGTGGGACAGAAATAGCTGCTGCGATCGATTCATTCTAAATTCATCTCAGCTGATTCCACGAACAATAAAATTTACTCACTTAACCTGCTGTATGTAGAAGTACACTCGGGCCTCGTATAACACGGTTATATGGTTCCACAAAAACCTCGTGTAATACAAATCCGTGTTATACAAGGTTTGAAGTTCATACAAAATTAGGGTTTGCGTTCCAAAAAAATCGAAATAGTTTATATGAATTTGTATTTTATTTTTTTAATAAAAATATATAAATTTACATATTTATTGAAAAAAAACTTTAATAACACATATAATATAATTTATTTTAATCGTAATCGTGTATTTTATATATGGATATTTGTATAGTCTTCTCTTTTTCCTTCTTTTTTAATATGTTCATATTTATTTATTTATATATGGCTTTTTACATCATACTGATGTAAAAAGCCATATATAAATAAATAAATATAATGTAGCATTCATTCATCATTGCTATCACTTAGAATAATTTTTAATTTTTACTCTTTTTCGACATCGGTTGTGAGTTTCCATCATCGGAGGAGGGCTCTGAATTTCTGGTGTTTTAAGCCTTCAAAAAGTCGGTAATAAGCGATTGTCTGCTTTTAGCGTATAAACCATTACGTATTTCCTTATAAGGTTTCAAAATCTGTTGTAATTCCCTCTTGAATTTCGAACTTCTTTCCATTATAGGATCCCTTTCAATAATTTTTTTTTCTAATTTGATAGCCAATTCCAAGCCCTCATTTATAGTTTTTAATGTGAAACATGTAGCTACCTCGCTGCAACTGCTTTCTGAGTCATTAATTGTGATAGTTTCATTCAAAGTTTCGATTAATTTAAACGAAATTGACAAGTCTCAACATGCTGAGTGAGATCATGACTAATGGTGTGTTCTGTCATGGACGCAATCTACAAATCAAACATTATTTAATTCATTTATTTTTCTGAAACCGTGTTATAAAAAGCGTGTTGTACAAAAAATATGCCAATTTATTCATCCGTGTTATATAAAACAGTGTTATATAAAACCGTGTTATACGAGGCCGAAGTGTACTTATGTTAAGTGTGAATTCAAGCATTATTTATAATTCCTAGACAATTTATGCAACATCTAAAGCCACCAAGCAAATTGTACAGAAAGATAAAATTTCATACATTGCCAAACACTTCATACATGTTTGATAAGCTCTATCTAAGAAATGAATGTGTATTATTATGCCCGTTTTTTATAGTTATATATATTCATATAGCTAAAGATACTGTGTTTCCTCCTTTTCTTACATTCTCTTTATATTAGACATTTGGAAATTATTCATTACAATTTAGGGAATCTATTATATAAATGTCATATGTTAATTGTTAACATTTAAATTTAAAATGTATTTCCATAAAAATTTAGAACATTAAGATATATTTTGATAAATTGTTTTATTATTTATACTGCATATGGAAGTTTATTATTTTAAAACAATTATTACTAGAGTATCCTTTATAAAGTGTTGGTCCTGACGAAGAGACAGGTACGTCTCGAAACTGGTAGACCCTAAATCTGGTAGTGGTTTTTACTAAGTTAACTAACATTCTGTTAAACTTATCTATACCTACGCGCGTGTAGTATATTCTACCTCTTGCTTCTTTTACTTACTTACTTATATTGTAACAGTTTGTGAATACATTAATCATTGTCAGTAAGTGTTTCAATTCACATTCTCGATATAATGAACGAATCCAAAAAAAATTCTTGAGAATTATTAATTACAAATTAAATATATAATATACTTGGAAGATATTAATTATGAATATCTCCTTAGTTATTTGCAACTATTAAACTTGTCTGAGACGTACCGTGACAGACCTAATATTTCTGTACAGGATCATCGATCGACTTGTATGCCCCATCGAGGTCATCAAGACACAGTGCATTATTCTATTATAGTGGAAATGTCAGAACTAATGCATTAGCAAACTCTGTAATCCCCAGACTACACTCATTAGGAAATGAACATGCTAGGCTGCTGACATTTTTGCTGATAATATAACTGTGTATAGGAAAAGTTGATACAATTCTTTACATCTCAACTAAATTGGAATGGATAATAAATTTTTATTTTTCTTCTTACTACTTAAACATTGTACTTAAATTTTTTTAACAGCAATCTAAATTTCAACAATTCTGTATATGTGTACTTGTACCTTTTAACTGTATATCTATGTCTTATGTTATTTTTTTAAATTTATAGTTTGTATATTTTGTAAAAGCCCATAAGGGCGTTAGTAATAGCACACCACACACCGGTAAATGTTTACATAAAAATTTAATATTTTTCAAATACCAAAAATATTTCAAATACAATCCTGAAATGTTGTAGCCAAAATGTTTTTTTTTCTTAAAACCTTATGTTTTTTAACATAAATTTAATTTTCTTTCAAGTGAGTAATGTATATGAGCATATCTCACATTAAAACATCTAATAAAAACACATTAGAGCAGAATATTTCCACAAAACATCCACTCACTTGCAGAACTACGAGAAACCTCACATTAGGGCATAAACTGCGACCTAATTACAATACGGATTGAAATTTACTTTGCCCTGTCGACCTTAAAAGGTGTGTTTATATCTATACTAATATATAAGGTGGTAAACTTTGTATGTTTGGATGTAGGAGGTAATCTCCGAAACTACTCATCCGATTTCAAAAAATTTTTCACCATTATTTAGAATGGACTTTTGGGGTGGACATGGGCTATATATTATTTCGTTAAATTAAAGGACTTTTCGTGGTGACCTATTTTACAACTAAAGTCGACGAAAAAATGGTCGAGCGATGCGTTTTTACGAACGCTGCCTTAACGGTATGAGATACTTAAATACTTTCTACAAAGAAGTTGTAGAACTCTGTAAAAAATCCACGACGACATAGGTATATCTATGTGATAAGGTTAATACACATATTAATAAAATATGACTAAAAGTTACTAACTACTAAGCGGTCTCAGCTAGTATAATATATGTCATGACATAAAGGTCTTCAAAGAATGGTTCGATTACAATCTCCTATCACTCAATTCGGAAAAAACATTTTTCATCCCTTTCACACTCCAAGAAGAGGTTTCCAAAAATCTGAATATAACGATTTATTATATAAAATGTAAAAATAATGTAACATGCAACACTGAGTGTACTAAACTTCATCATAAGTCTAACATTAAAAATTTATGACTTACAATTGACAAACATGTCAAATGGTAAGACCATGTCAATCAGACCGTGGAACGATTGAGAAAACTGATCTATGTCTTTTATAACCTACGCAATATATTTAAAAAAATACTATTAAAATGGTGTATTACGCGTTGGTGCAGTCCCTCTTACAGTATGGTATTATTGGGTGGGGAGGGGCTTATGAGTCCACCGTACAGCCATTAATCATAATGCAAAAAATAATTATTTAAGCGATTCTCAAAAAACCTTACGACTATCCTACTGTAAATATATTTCAAGAATTTAATGTATCGTGACTCACAAAAATATACAAAACAAACTCCCTATGCTAAATTTACAAAGAATATTTTATAAATAAATCTCACCCCTTAGACCGTATAAGTAGTCGACATAGAACAAAGGGACAAATAAAGATATCATCTTTAAGAACCACCATGGCACAACATCATTATACATACTTGGGAGTTAAATGGTACAATTGTGGTCGCAAAACAAAATTCAACAAAGGAACATTCCAAAATACGAACAGTTTAAGAAAGATGTCAAATCCTTGATTTTCGACAACGATGAATTGTAACATTGCCCACATGTCTCAAATGGTTTTTTTATAATAAAAAAAAATTACTACTTCTAAATGTTTCTTGCTTTTATACCTTAATTTAGCTTGTAACTACCCTCCCATAAGCTCGAGCTTTGGCTCATGTTATGGGGAGTATAATGTCTGTAAAAATGATGTAAAATAGAATCAATTTATTATAAAAAACATGTATCTACTTTGTAAATAAATACAATAAATAAATATGTAGACAAAAGAAATTGTAAATAATGTTCATAACGAAATTTAGAATTATAAATCCTGATACACGATTCCTCCTCCATTAAATATTATAAATATCCGGGGCCATTGAGTATCGAATAATGAGCCCTGAGAATAGTATCCATTCACGCCACGTGTGTTCATACCTTTAGGACTAAATCTCTTGCCAAGTTACAACACGACACGCATATTAGATTTCAAAAGAAAAAAATATGTGAAATATTTTATTGGAATCTTGAATAAAAACGTTTCAATCATAATTTCGGTGAAAATGTCCTTGTCGGTTTACATTGATATATACACAGCAATTAACCTACTTAAGTGACTAAAGTATTAGCAGATGTGAATTACCCGACCACAATTAAAGCATAAATAATGCTTCTCGTTTGTTCCTTGTTAATTTGTTCCGCTACACCACCCACCCTCAACTCTCGTAACTTATTTGTAATCAAGGATGAACAAAAGACATAAAACGAAAATAACTCCTAGAAATTGAATTTACCACGATATACAGGATGTACCAGAGCTAGCAGCAGAATCTTGGCTAGTAGATTCCTCACTATTTCATGAGTCTAAAATGTTCAAGCAAACATGAGCTAATATTAATAGTTATGGAGATATGCAATATCAAAGTTTGCATTTTTTTTTCAATACTTCTGATCTATTTTTTTCAAAAAGTTGAACGATCATTACAGTAACTTATGTTGATTACGAAAAATTCATTCGCTTTAATACAAATCGAGTAAAATGATAAAAACCTTACAAAAATGTAAAAAAAAAATTTTTCCAAGATTTTTATCATTTAATTCAAGTTGTATTGAAGGAAATGAATTTTACATAATTGATATAAGTCACTGAAATGATAGTTCAACTTTTTGCAAAAAATAGGTCAGAAATATTTTTAAAAAATGCAAACTTTGATATTACATATCTCCATAACTATTGATATAAGGTCATAGTTGCTTGAACATTTTAGACTCATTACATTGGCAGGAATCTACAGGCTAATTTCTGCTGCTAGCTCTGGTACACCCTGTATCTCCACACATTCATAGATGAAAACATATTTCTAAAAACAACCGGCTACCAGCGGACGTATCCGTTAGATAGGTCCCGCGGTTATATTTTAGTGATTCACTTCACATTTTGAGCGCTTCTCGACCAATAGAATTCTACAATGATCTGGTTTTATGATCTAGATATTTGATAAGTTATTCCTTTGATATCCCGCCTTCACTGCGTGCGCGACTACCACCCATAATCACCAATATGCATTGGAAGACTCACATCTACAATTGAATCGTTGAATCAAATTATGCACTGAGTACCATGACCGACAAGCCGAGAAAAACAAGGAGTAGTGAATAATAATACTAGACAAGCATTACGAAACCTTGACGAAATACTAAAAACTAAGACAACACATGGACAAAAAAATTACTCATACATAGGGCTAAAATATTTAACATATTTAAAACAGACATCCCGAAAATCAGATTATACTCAATTAATAAAATAAAAGCTTTAGCAAACAACTGACTTACCTCCAAAGGTAGAACAGCAACTGAAAATTTAGTTGCATAATAATGTCTATAAATAAAAATATATACCTATATAAATAAATTAATTAATTAAGGAAAATAAAAAATAATCTTAAACAAAACTTTAACCCTTTTTAAATTAAACAATTATTCTACACATATTTACACTTGGACTTATGACTCACTCAACTTATCACTAACATTGCACTTGATACTTTGTAAAAACATAATTACTACCTTATGAAAATAAATATTCCTGACGAATTCAAAAAAATATTATAATTGTGTTCTATAACGCCACTCTGGGACAGGCGTAGCCTAGTAGAGTGGCATAATCCACAAATTTAACAAAAAAAAAGTGTAATTTTATCTTATATTTTTATTGTTAAATTAGTATTAAGTACCTTTATTTGTAAACAAGGATTTTTTGAAATAAATAAATAAAATAAATAATGTCATATATAAGTTTTTATGAGATTTTTTTTCAAAAATCTATACTATATATCGTACCTGTCTTTTCTACATAAAAACTAGAAGTAATAATATTCTGTATTTCCTGTAATTAAGTTGCAAAATAAACATTTGAAACAACTCCCAAGTACCCAGCGCTCTGTCCTATGAAAGGCACTAAGTCCAACGTCTGTGTAGTTTAACATGAGGTAAGTACCCCGAGCATATTCAAACAGTATCCCTAGTCTGTAAAAAATACCGGGATTAATGTTAATTTCAACACAAAATAAATCATACCTTATTTACTGGTGGATTTTTTCTTGAATGATATTCTGAGTTATTGATGTATATTCCAGGCCTTGTGTTTTTCTTCTTTTATTTGTACTATATTCTTTTTAACATCTTTTCTTTGTTGTTTGTATGGGGAGCTTACCCGATGCGCTTCCTACTTGGTCAGCCATTTTAATACCATCTGAAGTTAGCGGACCATGGCACTTAGTGCCGTTTTTAAAATAATACGACGTGGTATTTAGCGAAGTTGCGATATTCAAACAAGCATATCGGCTAAATGCAACATTGCAGGGACATAATGCATTACTGGGGTTAGTGGCGAGGTCATATAGAACCAAGCTGCATACTAGTTTGACAAATGATATTTTGGTACTTAGAGCCTATTTTACTGCAACCATTCAATTATTTTTGACTATATTGTACTATTTAAACTTTTATTCGGGCGTGGGTCTCCCGCTGGAAAATAATTAGGGGTCTCCTGCTGAAGTGTGACTGCTGTATAGTAGTTTTTATTTTCCACTAGCGATTTCCGTTACGGCGAAATTTCTATAGACATAACTTAATTAGTTAGGATCATTACCGTGGTTGTATCTGCCGGCAGTGGATCTCCGGACTGGCGAGTCCCTTAATGTTTATGCTCGTGCTAATTTTATTTTAATTTTTCCCTGAAGGGAGTAAATTACTCTAATAACTGTCTTTAACGTGCAATTCTGTATTCATTTTAATTAATCTGGCTCCTAAGTTGTACGTCTATATGTTGTGTTATTATCTTTATGATTATTATTATGGACACTATGGACTTGGTGAACTCATATTTTGTACTTAAACTGTAGCATTTATTGTTCATATGTAACTTGTAATTCCCACTAACATACCTATTAAGGTATGTTCCAATTGTCATTTGTCCCTACGCCTTGGAAGTAGAGAAGAGGTTTTTTTGTGGACACCTCCCCATTCCGCTTGCATTCCTATGAGTGTCAGCGGGGCATGTCGAACATGAGTGGCGAAAGTGTAGGGCCGCTATAATATATATTAGCAATAGCAATAGATAATAAGTACTTATCACGAGAGGTGGTATCTTTTTTAGAGAATGTAGTCAGGAAATTAAAAGTAATAAATAACAAATAAAACAAAAGTCTTACTTTATAAGAACGTATAGGAAGGTCTCTTCAGGTCCTACTCTTTCTGAGAGAGGTTTCCCGTGGTCCCCTCTCCACATAAGCAAATGCGAAAGAGTTCCAAATTCCACGTACAAATCCCTCCCGTTCCAACAAAGCTGGTAGTAGCTAGAGCAGAATACCTGAACTCATATTGAGGTACATTACAAGCCTTGTACATAGCAAGCAAGGCCAAAAATAATTGTAACCACATCTAAAAAAATAAATGTTAATAGAACGGCCCTGGGTATGTGGTGTGTCCTTCTTCTCTGTACTATTTAATAAAATATACCGGCGCTGATCTGTAATATTATAAACAAACCGCAAAGATGGTAAAACACATTCAAATTCCATTCATTGTTGAACATTCCAGTGGATCATTGTGGCCGCTGAATTTAACGTCTTAAATAATTTTGACTCTTTAATTTATCTATTCGCTTTTTACATTTATCATTTTAAGCATTCCTTATAACTGTATATTTCACGATTGTTATCACGTGTCAAAAATGTAATTTGATTTTTATATAAGATTGAGTTAAGTAAAACCAAATTAATTAATCAATTAGAAAGACATACAAAAAATCAAATCCACGAAAAAATATTTGGCTGCTACCGGGATTCGAACCACCGATCTCCTTCTTTCCGGGGCAGGCGCGTTATGCAATTACGCCATAATTGGATAACGCGGATTGATTAAAATTTATTATCCATTTTTAGAGCAATTTATGTTCCACACGTTTTCCATTTAGTGGATTTATTATATGTACAAACATGCATATTGCGTACTTATTTTGTGTATCGATCGTATTATTTAATGGAGCGTAAACCTCATGTCATAAAATTTCATTACTATTGGATACGCTGTACCTAGTAAGGAAATTTTCTGCGCCTGACTTGTGCGTTTAGCTAAAATCGCCGGGAAACATATCCACTTCAGTGAGAGCAAATCTCCGCTAACTGTATCTGTGAACCTCCCGTCAGCACGTTGCGGACCGCTAAATATGTCAAAATACAACCTGACGATTACGTACAGCCTGCCGCAACATTAGCCCCGACCGCGGGTTTCATTGTGTACTAGGAACAATAATTCGAGCCTACAAACCGGGGGTTAAAAGACCGTAGCGCGCCTAATAACGGAGAAGCCTTGGTAAATAAGAAACTATCTCTGTTTTATTAAATCCTCTGTTATTCTATTTCAAGCGTAATTGAATTCCGACTAATTGAATTTATAATTTTTTAATTAAAATGTTATAAGCATTGTGAAATCTTTTCGTATGTATGGAAAGTTAGATATAAAATTATCAAAGATATGTACATACGTGATTATGAAGTTATTTAAAAAATGAGAGTCGTATTTTTACAAAAAAGTAAACAGTTAAAATAAAATAGCAACTGTTTTGAGATTTTTTCCACGGAATACATAACATTTCTAAAATGATTAAAGATGACATTTAAAAATTGACATTTCTTGATATGAAGTACGTCGACAAATTCAATGCTTCAGTACCATGAACAATAGTATATGTTTATACTTTAGTATCTGTTGTGTTTATCCCTTATTTATTATTATGCCTCAATATTAATTACCCCTTTAAATTAATTGCACTCACTTTTTGAGGCAACTTAATTAATAATGGATTCACATAATAAATAATATATAGGACACAATTAAATGATTTTAGGATATTCTGTCGTCGGCTGGTTATGAATGGGCCCATTCATCCGATTTTTCAACAGAATATCGAAAAAGTCGAACATTCTCGTAGATTTGTATTTTAGTGACGTTAGATTAATATTTGGGTGAGGCTATGGAATACAGATGTCATTCCGTATCAGAAATGGAATACTCTAAAATCAATTAATTTTATATGAATATTGCAACACAGTAATACCCGGTAATTCTAAATTTGTCATAATTCGTAATTCGAAATAATTTTTATGCCGTTGTGTCATAAATCAGTACATTTTAAATCGCATCATTTGAATTATTTTTAACAAGTTAAAAAAACTAGTATTAGGGTGTTCTTGTGGAATCC
Source organism: Agrypnia vestita (assembly GCA_016648135.1). NCBI lineage: Eukaryota > Metazoa > Arthropoda > Insecta > Trichoptera > Phryganeidae > Agrypnia > Agrypnia vestita. The sequence continues at coordinate 92,903 of JADDOH010008296.1, forward strand.
GCTTTATACATATTGTTACGTATCGTAGCTGCAGGAGGAATTAATGAAAACGCTGGGATTTAATACAGGATTTATTGAATATCGATTAATTAATTAAACTAATGTACAAGGTCACTTACCATTATTAAATGTAACGCTATTCTTTAAATTAATCAGTTTCGCAAATTTATCACTCGCAAATAGACACTTTATATTCGCTTTGATACTTTATTTACTTTTCCCCAGAATATTCCGTCCAATTTCCGCACTTATTAATTTCGCTTCGGTTTATAACGCTACGTAAGAACTTTCTAGAATCGCTGTCGAATTTCCGCTCGCTTGGCCGGACTGACTTGCCGCCTGCGGCTAACTTTGCTTCTGTTATCGCTGTCAGACGCGCACGGAAAATAACTCCCCGGTTACTCCCGAAATTTATCGAAATTTTGAGACGAGTTTTTGAGAAGTTCCTCGCGTTTTCCAGACTTTTGAAGATGTCTCTCGTAAGCCCTAGATTATGCTAGGCTGTTCTGGAATTTTCGTTAGTATTATGAGTGCACGACTCTTTTTAGCCTCGTTACAATGTGTACATTAGGGATGTTGCGAATGTTCGCATCCGCATCCGCAATCGCGGAACTTCCGTATAGATTAAGACATCCGCATCCGCTTCCGCATCCACAAAAATCAATGCGGTGCTTTTGCGGATGTGAATGGGGTGCTTACGCGATGGAATAGTACATATAGCATGTTTGAGACAGATCCTCATATCATCAGTGATTCCAATAATCCAAATGCTTATGAAAAAAATTATGACCATTAAAAAAAATCACAGTATTCTGATCCAATTCGTCTGGCGGTCAATATAAAATATGAAATATTGGAGACGGGAAATACTGATGATTCTCCAATGTTATCCAGACATTTCGAAAAAGCATAAAAAATTAGAATGAGAAATTCCCTGGAAAAGATTCGGACAAAGGGACGTCCGGTACGGTCAGTAAGACTTCCTTGAAAAGCGATCTTGCCATAATGCTAGTTTCTTCAAGTGAAGATGAAAGTGAAGAAACACTTGACACCGCCGATGCTGTTCTCAAGAAGAAATTGCTCCCACATCGCAATAAAAAAAGACTGAATATTCAGAAAGCCCGCTTAAGTGGTGGAGCGTTAATTGAGGTGATTTAAAAATATTATCTGAACTAGCACGCAGTTATTTTTCGTCTCCACCAGCTAGTGTTGCTACTGAATAATTATTTAGTGGCGTAGGATTAATTTCTGAATCCCCTGAGAAACAGGCTGGAGCCTGAAAAGGCAGCAACATTGCTTTTCATTAAATATAAAACACAAATTTTTAAATTTAAATACTAAAAATTATAATATTATATAAGAATATTAAAAAATCATCTCTTTCGTTTATTCGTGTAATTAAAATAGGTATGTCTTAAAAACTTGTGAGCCTCAAAAAATCCGCATCCGCATCTGTATCCGCGGATGTTAAAAAATATGCATCCGCAACATCCCTAATGTACATACATCCTATGTCGCGATCCCTAAAATAAAGGAATCCTATGCGTTCTTCAGTTGACTGCCTCAGTATGCGCAGATAGTTTTAGTTTGTGCTTATTTGAACGCGTTTAAAAGTGTTTTTTGCTTTTCTTAATTCCCTTTCACTTCGGTTCTTTTTTCTAATTACTGTGTGTGATTAAAATGTTTCATTTTCTTTGGAAGAAATAATTATCGACTTATTATTTCATATATTTATGGACGATTGTATTTCAACTACTGTGCTTTCTATTGGTCTGAGTCGGAACAAATACAGAATTGAATAAAGATTGGAAAAGCTTTCCATAAATTCAAAGATAACTCTAAACATTTTCGATAATGTCGATCCAAATGCGACTTTTCGCGAATATACGTCAAGATCGTGCGTTTTTGTATTGAAAATGTCACGATCTATTCATTACCATATAAAATATTGTATTTTCAAAATGATTTATTGAAATATTCAAAAATACATTTACGGAATTTTCATGGGTTTTACGATATTCAGCGCAATTTTGCAATCGCATCTCGATTTTTTTTGTTCTTATTCCATTGAATTTCGAATTAAAAGGAATTCGTGTAATTCAAGAAAATATTTTGGTTCCCTTTTAACGAGATTCTATTGCATCTTGTGTACAAGGATTTTTACTCCCTTTATATTAACTCGTGGCATCTGCTTGCTTGCTTGCCTGCTTGCCGTCGAAAAAACTTTGGATCGATTTTTAACCCTTTTCCCGTGATCCAATCGAGCTGAAACTTGGCAAGTAGACTCGCGGCGACGATCAAGAAGATCTATCAAATTTTCGTTAAAAAAAAATAATATTTATAGTATAATTTCGGATTTTTAGAAATTGTATTGGTTTTTTCAAATTGGAATCATTAGAAAAGTGTGATTACTGCGGCCCGATAACGTCGCGGAATATTTTTTAAATTTGAATTACTCCGTCGGTATACATAATAGGTACTTCACTACACAAAGCACGAAGTGTCTTATCAAAGCTCAAAACATCTGACATTTTAGAAATATATTAAATTACTGTAAGTTTAGTGTTATGTTATATGTTTTTATTCGTCTTTAATTGTTATTATATTTTACAAAGAAAGGGAGTATAATAAAAACTCGGTTTTTATGGGTTACTTTTTTTTATTTTACAAATCTTTAACATTTTGATGACAAAAGCTTACAAACAAAATATGTTATAATTAAATAACTACTGACACTTGCGACATTCCATTTCTACCGGTAAATGAACAAATTAATATTTTACTATTACTATAAAAATATTCTTAAAAACGGGCATAATACATATTTTTCAAACTTTTCTTTGTTTTTTTTACGTTTTCAGTTTTTAAGACAGCACCTGTCGCTAAGAATGTTCTTAGGTTTTCACGGCCACTCAGAATCTTCAAGTTTGTGTTTACTGGGGTATTATGCCGTCTTGTTACGTCTTTTCGGGCCTGTAAGGTCGGAACAACACGGCATAATACCCCAGTAAACACAAACTTGAAGCACCTGTCACTGTGCGCCATTTTTTACAATGTTTTTAATCCTTTGGTTCTGCCCGGGTGATTTAAACTACCTAAATTTTTCGACTGAGCCTGCCTTTCCACTGCGTCATCGTGGGCGGAGACTAATGAGACGGAGCTTAAAAAAATCAAGACGCGAAGGCAGAATTGACGAACATTTCATACATATTGAAGGATTTCATCCATTAAGGATGGTTGTGTCAAAATATTAAACGTCTCTTTTTAAGCGTTCAAATTTAAGCTTTACGCCATCCCAAAAAAGTTGGCTTTCACTCTTAGGATCACAAGATTTGTACAGATTTTTTTAGCAAGGTATATACTTACATTTTCTGCTCTCTGGATTCTCTGTTTAAATGTTGTCACGGGACCGCGGCTGTGATAAGCAAATGAAACACTTGAAATTATTTAAAAATTTATTTAATACGCACACGCATGGACACGTATTTAATTGGAGCACTGTTCTTAAATTCTCACCTAAATGTTTTTAGAATCGCTGAACTTTTTATTTCGTTTCGTAATTCGCACTAACTATCACTCCTGAATAACTTAACTCTCATACTTAAATCGCTCATTTTATCCCCAGAGGGATTAATTGATCAAGATATATTATAGACGTCTCGTAAAAACGAAATTGTTTATATGGTCAATTATGGGTGGAATTGGTGAACGTTACATTGTATAAAGTGATCACTTAAGCCAGCCCTATGTGATCTCAATAAATACCTAAAAAGACTTCCATGCATACATTCCCACATAAATAGCTTCATCTCTATGAGACATCTATAATAAGTCTTTTCGCCTCCCTTTACTTTCTCTTCCTTTGGAGACATCATTATCTTCCATAGACTTCGTTTAAAATAAAAGAACTTCTCATTTAATACTTACCATAAACCTGTGAAAAATCAAGGGACACAATAATTTCAGGATTTTAAAGCTGACAATTCATTTTGAAGCTTTTTTATAAATCATCTTTATTCGCTTAAGTCTAAGATTATCTTTGAAATTAATTTCATCGACTAAAAACCTAAAGTATATTTACAGCAGCAACTCTTTAATGACGAAATTTTTAAATAAACATTATATTTCAAATTAATTTCATCGACTAAAAGCCTTAAGTATATTTACAACAACAACTCTTTAATGACGACATTTTTGGTGAATTTTCGTTGTTGATTATTAGTATTATTGTGTTCTAATTCCAGCAAGTTATAGACAGATAGACGAACGGATGGACGTATATTAGAAATTAGGAGAGTCGATTGTATCATAACTTAATGTCTTATGAAATTTAAAGCAAAAATAATGACGCACATTGAAGAAAGTCATGTTTTTGATCGTAGTTTTATATGACATAGTCTTTATTTTGCCAGAAAATTCTATTAGAAAAGATCTGAAGTTGACCAACTTAAAGACATTGTAGATAGCTCAACCAGTCCATTATTCATCGAATACTCATGTATGTAACAACAAAATAATGAACTATTTTGCAATACACCCACATTTCGAATGAAGCAGTAAAAAGGACTGAAACAAATGTTGTCTTAGCTCAGATTTTCAAATACTCTGGCGATCCCAGTGCGCGCAAGATCGACTTGGACGCTGAGAGCACTTGTGGTTACTGTAGTCGACAGTTAAGTATTGCTTACAAGAATCTTCGGGTTATTTGAAGTGCAGTTAAGGTACTTTCAGCTAGAAAATGAGAAACTTAAGCGAAAAATAAATTGAACTAAATTTCTTTTACCTCTGTGTTATTTTTTTAAAACGAATGGAGATGCGTAATATTGTTCAAACTAAACTCAGGACTCTCGGACTCTTATTTATACAAATAAATTTAACTTCTTCTTCAAACACAGCATAATTATTTTGTAGTGTCATTATAATTTATAGAATTAAACTTTGTTTACACCAATTTTTTTATCAATAAAAAAATTCATGTTTCAAAGCCAATGGCTTCTGCGTCAGGATAACAAAAATATATTTTTTTAAATCAGATCCTTTTTGTAAATAGTTATCTTTTAAATTTATTTTCATGTTAAGTAGGTACTTTATATTATTTACGTTCCATATATAACTTTTTAATATTTTGAATATCTATACTTCGATTTTTAAATTTTATTTTTGTTATCCTGACGAAGAAGCCATTGGCTTTAAAACATGTTGAATTTTTTCAATAATAAAAAAAGTAGTGTAAACAAATTTTAATTCTATAAATTATAAATAAATTTTATATCAAATGTGTAGTGCACATCTTGAAGTTCACTAGAATCGTACTACAGACATGAAAAAATTGATTTTATAAATATCGAGGGAGCAGGGAACACAATTCTGTCATTGGGATTTTTCTCCGCCTACAGTTTCGTGCGGGGGTGAAAAACTTGCTAAATATTTGGCACCAACTTTTAAAACGCTACGCTTAACAAAGGGTTTTTTTTAATTATATATACTTTTCAAATTAATGTCCAGCTTTCATGAAGTGTTGACAATTAATTATGCTTCGTAATTTACATTATTCACGGAATATTTCACCCGCCCAATTTCTAAGAATTCCTAGTGTCTAAAAAGACATTTTTGTTTAACTTTTTTATCTCTCAATTGTTACTAACCCATTTTTTTACTTTTGTGTCAAGCTAGGTATATTTCAGTATTTTGTGTTTCAGTTACGGCGAATACTTAACATACTTTTTGTCTGTCATATTCGAAGACGCTTTTCGATGTGTACGCTCTCAGCTGTATGTAGATGTGGGTGCACGCGGTTTCTGTACTTCATCGTAATACACTGAAGAAATCAACAGTATTGGTCTAAGTAATTTTAAATGGAAAGCCGAGAGAGAGGATACAGAAAAAATACTTTTTTAGAACTGTTTCCTGAGCTGATGCTCCAAATCTTTTCAATAACAGACCGATTTTGTATTATTTTAGTCTATGATACATTTAAGCGTTCACTTCTTTAAATACGTATTTGGTGGCGCCAGCTCATAGGTGATCATTCTATTTAACTTGTTGGGTCTGTGATCTGTAAACCGGTAAGTTAATTATCAAAGCCTAAGTAAAAAAAAATGTAAAGCAACCATCTTAGACACTGGTTTCTCACACTGAGGATTCCGTGTTCGATTGCTAGTGACGTCACAATAAATTTACGTTATTAATTCAAGTTTGGGTGTTTTTTTAATGTGTTTTGCTTCAGTCAGAGCCTCGTCACTTGGTGAAGCCTTTAAATGAATTTAAAATGATAAATTGAGGAATATAAACGTAACTACGGGTTTTAAATAAAATACAGCCTTAGATGAAAAAAAACGGTTTCTGCTTAACAAAGTTTAATAGGCACTCTCATTATTCATTTCTTTAAAAGAGTACTTTATAAATTTGAATATTTTGGCCATCAAAAAAAATCATCGCACAATGCCTTTGTATTATTTTTTTTACTTAATAAATATTTATTCAGTCTCATTCTATTTTTTGTTAATTTATTTGATGACTTGTTAAATACTAAGTGTCAAGAATCAATCAGAGTTACTTACATAAAAATCAATCATTATTATTATAGGTATTATTTACAATAAATATTACCTGTCATCGTTTTCATAACAGTACAATATCTATAGATACATTTTTTATCTTATAAGAATGCAGATATCATTTTTTTTACCAAACGATTTGGGAAAAATTGAATTTATTTTTATTAATTAGAATCACGCTTTAATTTAATTTATCCGATTTAACTAAACGACTACACGACGTTTAGCAATCTAGTTAAACGTTGTGTTGTTAAAAGTTAAACTCAATGACTTGGCTAGTTGTCCTTCAGCCATTTAATTGAATGCCGGTGTTTTATGAACGGCCTAGGCGTCCAACTAACTGGCTAATTTAACCAAATGGCTGCGACATAATATATAATGCAATATAAAAATTCAACCTGCGACCGTTTGTGACCGCAAAACTCAAAAAGTAGTCGGCCGGTTGAGTTGATATTTTGACACCACGTTGCATTTGGGTACGAGCGTAATATTAAATAATGTCATTCTGTCTATCTGTCTGTCCAATCTGACCCAAATTTTGCATACTTTTTTTTATTTAAAATATAATAGAAATCTAAAAGGTTTATGGATAACATTTTTACATGATTAAATATAGGAATATAATAATAATATAATTTAGATACAAAGTAATTTTTTTATAGTTGGTCGAGTTTTAGCATTTTTGTCACATCTGTTTCGAATTTTTCAGTGGTCAGTTGTTTGGTCTGTTGTGGCAGGTCGTTGTATAGTTTTAATCCATTGCAAATTAGTCGGAATTGTTCTGTTTTTGTTTTGGCGTGTGTTATGTGATAGTTTTGAGCCATTCTAGTGTTGTGTTGGTGTTTTTCGTGTATTTTGTGTGATGTTATGTCTTCGTCTTGTATTTCGCCAATTGCTAGTCTGTGAATGATTTTAAGTGTTTCGATTTTTGTAATGCTTCGATGTCTAATTGTTGTGTTATACGGTATACAGTTTCAGTTGGTGTCTTATTCTTTAGAACCCGATGGGTAACAAAGGCAACATTTCCCCCTACCCTTCCACCCCGCCTCCTAAATCCTGATATATTTTCAGTACAAATCTACACTGTTTGATCGTTCCCCCTCCTATTATTTTATCCTTTTCCCTCCCCCTGATATATTTTCGATCAAATATGTACCGTTCGACCGATCGGACTCAAAATTTGGAAACTTATTTTCTAGGACCCGGCGAGGAACATAAGCGATATTTCCCTTCACCACTTTTACCTCTCCCCCTCCCCCTGATATATTTTCTATGCCAATCTGTACCGTTCGACCGATCGGACTCAAAATTTGCAAACTTATTCGTTAGGAACTGCCAGGTAACGAAGGTGACTTTTCCCCCTCCCTTTTACCACCCCCTCTTCTTTTATATTTTCTGTACAAATCTAGATCGGATGACCGATCTCACCCAGATTTTGCATACTTATTTTTCAAGACCCAGTGGGTAATAAAGACAAGAATTTTCTCCCCTCCCTTCTTACCCCAACCCCCACATATTTTTTTAATGTCATTGTATGTTTCGGTAAAGTCAATGCCATGTACCACATTTAAGATGTTTTCATATAATATCATAAAACTCGAACTCAATATTTCTTTGATAAATAAGATAAAATACTTCGAAAATTTGTCTAAAATAATTATATCAATATTTTTACCGTCTTTATTTATAAACCTTTCATCTTTTAGCTGTCATTACAAGTCCCTGTCACATAAACTCACTGATGTTATTTCTATAAAATATCTTTTTTACTTTTACTGTGTATATTAATTACTCTGAGTATTTTATTAAATACGACATGTAATATTTAATATTTATTTAATTAATAAATCGGTATATATTTAAGTATATTTTGATTAATTATATTAGCAATGCCACCGAAAAATCTTTTTGAAGAAAATATGTGTGTGTTTACTTATCTACGTGGTGTAAATTTCTCATTATCTTAGAACTTATAAGATGATATTCTCATATTTAGAGTATAAAATTACATTGGATTGAGAAATGAACCACATAATTCTTTTTTTAATAAATAATAGTCTCAGTACAGGGGTGTATCATTACAGGATTTAGATACAAAAATGGTTGTATTTGAAATTTCTTTGTTTTTTGATTTTGTACTTTGGGTGTAGACTTTGTTTCTCGTTCAAGGATGGAATGAGAGCTGTCACTGAATGTCGGTTAACGAAATATCTCCCGTGACGCATTTTCATCTGCGGTTCATTAATATTGGTTTGTGAGGATCTTATGTCGGTGCCAGCACAGAACTTATACGTCAGAAACATTCATTAGCTAAAGTGCGTACCACGAATGTCTTACCGATAAATGTCTGTGTAACCACCATGCAGACACCCTTATGACTCATGAAGGTTTGATATTGTAGACATAAATGGATGAAGGACTCAGTTAACCACGAACGTCACCTATTCCAGGAATCAATGTCTGCGAATGCAAATTCAGATCTTTGGAGGTGAATGAGCCCTCCGGTTTTGGATAGAGTTGAACTCAAAGGTCACCACTCTGTTTGTAGAGTCGGAGATCTCTTCTGTGGTTGATGATGTAAAAGTCGCGATGGTTTGACAGAATTTATTTGATTGCAAAACACAAGTTATAAAGAATACAGTAGTGTACAAAGGTTACAATTGAAAGCGTGACGTTTGAAGGTATGACGGCAAGGGCTTCCGCTATACGAACCGTTCACTGGGGAAGTGAGATAGTCTGCTCTGGAGCCTACCGTTTTTATAGTTATTGCGGACAAAGGACTCGGCGTATTATGACTTCGTCTTCCTCGGCCGCTCGTGTGTGTAATATTTAGTCTGCAATGTGAGTTCATCCGCTCTTCAGGCCCCCTGTTATACGTCGCCTTTGTACTCGGTCATTGGTCCGGCTTACATCGTCGCCTTGTTCGTTGTGCTCAGCGCTTCCATTGTCGTTCTTTCCCGAATTCAGCGTTCTGATTTCGACCGCTGTACCGAGAGCGACGGCCTTTCGTGATTAGGTGCTGATGTACTTGGTACGTCCTTACTCGTGTATATGCATGTATATGCATGCGTCTTTGACCGCCACAGATCTCTCCATGAATACACACATCAGAAAAACTGTCAGTGCATGTTTTTATCAACTGAGACAGATTAAAAGTATTCGCAGATTCTGAGGCAGCCCGTTTACTCATTAATGCATTGTTGCATCACGTGTGGACTACTGCAATGGTATCTACGCTGGCCGACCGATATTTCAGCTGGATAGACTACAACCTGTTCTAAATGCTGCAGCACGGATAATATATGGAACGTCAAAATTCTCGCACTTAACATCCCTTCTGCGAGAATTGCACTGGTTTTGTTTTCCTGAGAGAGTAGAGTTCAAACTGTGTTGGTTGATGTACAAGGCAACTCATAACATGGCGCCTCTGTATCTTCAGGAGCTCTGTATTCCAGACATTAATGGGAGACGTCAAACTCTTGGGTCTACTTCAGCGGTGGGAAGGATTGTGGAACCGGCAAGTCAGTTCCAATAAACTAGGTTCAGCGAACGGGCATTTGCGGTGGCGGGCCCCAAAGCGTGGAACTCTTTGCCCTCCCTGATAAGAAACACTTTATTTCAGTCTTTATTTAAGAAAAGACTTCAAACGCACTTGTTTGCAAAATCTTTCCCAAAACCTTTTTAATATTCGTTGTTTTCTTTTACTATTTTATGTTTTAAGCTGTTTTTTTTTTTCTCTTTTCTTGTTAATTTTAATTTTCATTTTATTGTTCTATTTTAATATGTAAGAGTTTTTTGTATGTAAAGCGCCCTCGAGGTTAAATTTTCGCAAAAATGGCGCTATATAAATAATCCAATATTATTATAACGTTATTTGACTTACTTACACTTTGTGCTGGAAGGAAGGTGCCTATAAAATGCTGCATAACGCCACGTTGTATACTATCAGCAACACTACCAATAAGTCCGACTCTCTAACGTCCACGAGTGGCCATCAGAAAACCCCGCGAACCCCGGGCAATGTGATGACCACCATTATAACATCACACCAGATAGAGAGAGGGCAAATGGCGAAATTCCGGCGCGACAAAACGGGAACCAGTCAGCTAAGGGAAAGAAAACCCTAATCCTCCTAGTTGGGGTTGAGCGTAGGGCTAAAAATTCTACCCCATAAAAAAACAAAATGTTACGACACCTCACGACAAGCCTCGGAGAGGAAGACTCGTGAAGAGGCCAAGGCCCACCAGGGGTTGTTAAGCCGAGAGTGATGACTTACTTACCATCACTGTTTCCTCGTGGGGGTTAGCATAGATAATAGAACGCCACACTATTCTGTTCTGACATAAAACTCTCGCCTCATCCATTCATACACTTTCGCATGCAAGTTCAACGTTTGTTGAGGCTTCCAACGGGACCATCTTCCAGTATCTGGTCATGCCACGTCTTCCGCCGTCGCCCTCTTTTTCTGGCACGGTCGATCTTTCTTACCATTCTTTCCTCATTCATTCGCTCAACGTGCCCAAACCACCTGAGCCATATTTTTTTTATTCTGTTAATTATTCTATTCTTTCAATATGAGTTTTACATTCATTCTTAATATCTTAATTCTTAACTCTACCATAAATGAATTTTTCTACACGTACGTCTGAAGGATCTCATCTCCACTGCATTCAGCCTACCTTCATTCTACCAGCTCCAGACTTCACTTTCGTACATCGTACGTACATTATTTAAGTTATATTTTATTTTTCATTTTACAAAAATACTTAAATCCAGTTTGTGTTTAAAATGAGCGATGAAACATTTTAAAATGGTGTAAGCCAATGTATTATATTGAATTATAATTTAAGAGATTTATGAAATTACACCGGGGTATGATAAACACTGGAAACAAAAAATAATGAATTCAAAATACCATCGACGCAAAAGTACATCAAAATTTCACTTTTATCTTAGCGAAATTCGTCGATATTACTCTTTATTCTTGGTTGTCTTTTGGAACATAAGAAAACAAAAATTCCCTAGATATGAAAAGGGATCACTTACCAATTTCTTCCAGTGATTCCCCGCAATGGTGAACTTCGTTATAGTCCGCTTCCGCTATTCTGCTGTCCGGGTGTAAACTCTTAGAAACTCGCAATCACGTTCAATTATTTTTGAATTAAGTTGAAAATAAATTTGTGGGGGGAAACAACGGTTGGATTCAAATGGTGTAGATTTGCATCGAAAATTTATCAAACGGAAGGGGTAAAAGAATAGGGGGGAAATGTCGCCTGTGTTACCCGCCGAGTCCTTATGAATCAGTCTCCAAATTTTGAGTCCGATCGGTCAAAGGGTACAGATTTGCATCGAAAATATATCAGAGGGAGGGGAAAGGGTAAAAAAATAGGGGGGAAATGTCGCCTATGTTACTCGCCGGGTCCTAAATCATATGCAAATCATATAATTTGAATCGTATCGGAAAAACGATGTGGATTTGTAAAGAGAATAGATAGACAGGCAGATAGACAGACGTTGCCTAAGACTAGAAAGACATACAGAAAAATCAAATCAACAAAAAAATATTTGGCTGCTACCGAGACTCGAATGGGACGGAGAGGTATGAGGCTGATATGGCGTAGTGGTAACCCAACTTCCCGCATAGGTAGGAGATCCGGGTGTGAGTCCTGGTAGCAGCCAATATATTTTCGTTGATTTGATTATAATCCAATATTAATTTACAGTATTATAAAACGCGTAATTTTTTTTTTGCTTCATTGTGAAATTGAATTAGACTAATGAAGTTCATTGCAGTGAGAAAATATTTCGAGTTTTGTTGATTGCATGACTCAAGATTTTCATTTGTTATAACATTTGCATTTCATTGCCTCTGATTATACTCGTCTAGCCATTGGGTTGTTTATTTCTTTTCTGTGATTGTATTTTTTATGCGAATAAATATATTATTTTCACAATTTATTAAATATGTTTTGTTTTCTTCTGGAGTGAAAAAAGGAGAGACCGCTCTCTTAAGCCACGTATTCACTAGAGGACAAATTGTCCCCCAACATCACGCGTGGCCTACAGTCTATGTCGCGCGCAACATAGCGCGGCATTTCTACATGCCGCGGCAACGTTTCCATGCGCATGGCTCCCGAGCGAGGGCAATGCGACGTCGTACCGCGCATCAGTACCACGTGGTATGTTGACAAGCTAAGACGCATACGCTACAGTTACGTATGCTATATGATATGATAAAAAACAGCGTTCCGTAATATTGTGTCTTGTTTGGCTATGGGAGACCCGATTATTCGTAATAAATTTTCAAAATCAGTTGTTGTCATTCGAATGAATTTGACAAATGATCCGTAAGACATTCAAAGATCGCATAGAATATCCATCCATCTGTTCCTTTTCAGTAAAAACTTTTGCACCCACCACCTTTTTCTGCTCTTACTTTTCGATAAACTCTTTAGAATAAATAGATACGCAGCACTAATCATCATAACCCTTTTGGGCGACATTTCCGCGACAAGTGATATGTGAGTCCCGGTGTGAACTAATTTAATCCAGCAAAGCATTTTTCTGTTTATTCAGAATGATTTATTATATAATACTGCTAGAATTGTTATGTTTACGAATAAAAATAAATTATTAATTTGAGAAAACTAAGAAACTTTGTATAAACGACACTGATTGTTTTTAAACGTCTACCGGAATCAATACTGTATTTTCGTTAGAACGGATATAAAATATTATTATTAAATTAACTTAAATGCACAATGACTTATATATCAAGTCACTTATATTAGTCAAGAGTTAGGTGAAGCTGCGTCCTTTGCGAAGAGGATTGAATTTGATAGTGAGATATTGAAATAAGGAATATATCAATTATTCTGTAAATTTAATGGGTTGTAAATTATATTATATTTGGTATTGAGGGACTTTTTGGTTTTTAACATTTCTTAATTTACTAATCTAAGGCCTTTATTTGTATGAAAAATTTCGGTGCTGATTTTCCTTTTAAAAGTGTGGTTTAGAAGTTTTTATAACTTTAAGCTATCTCTAATAGATGAGTTACGAATTCTGATAAATTATTATTACTGAGACATCAAATTATTAATATTAGTTGTCCTTTTATTCTAATACTAAAGCAACGTGCAAATGCTGAACGGTAATTACAATTAAAACTATATACCTACCCCGGAATGATTTAAGGAATGTCTTTGGAGTTTATTAAAAATTTACCCATGTTTTAATTAGTATATAATGCGGCTCTAATGCAATGATAAATTTTTGGATACTTTTTAGAAATATTGCCACGCTATAGACATCAAATATAATAAACATGCAGTCTATTTAAATTAATTTGCGTTTATTTTCATAAGTAGTTTACTATCGGTAGAATTTTTGTAAATGGCGGTGTTTGTTCGCGGTATTAAATAGGCTTAATAATTTGAATAGATAAATATTCACGTAATATTCGCTTGTACAACAAAATTTCTGGTTGAAGTTCATAATTTATGTATGTTTTACATTAATAACCTTATAGTTCGACATTTGGTCCAAGCCTTTTTACTCTACAAATAATAAAACAAGGTGTTTTTTTATGTAGCAAGTTGTATTTTAAACTAAATAATTTAGTTTTTTATAGATCATTTATGTAACAGAAAATACCCAATATTTATTTAAAGGCAAATCATTTAAATTTTCAGAGAAAGGGGTAGAATTTAATTTATTTTAGTTTCAAGAATATATTTATAATTAATTTGTTAATTTAATTAATTATATTACCGTTACAATATTCGTATATAAATATGTTATTTTTCGATTGTTATTGATTCTTAGACAAAATTATTTATTAAATTAATACAATTAGACACGTATGCGTTATTTCGTAGTTTTTAACTAGTTCATGGAATAAGAGTCACATTAATATTTTTACTACATATTTTCTAACTAAGCTAAACGTTTAAGCAATGAAATTAGGACCAAATTACTGATTTCCTGGAATGCTCCTAATTTAATTGAAAACTTCTTCAATGGGATATTAGTTCTCATAAAAATTGTAAAAAAAATATTTTTAAAAAAATAAAGATGCGAACACGGAATACGTGTCACATCAATATTTTTACTATTTTCAAACTAAGATAAACGCTTGTGCTATGAAAATAGGACTAACTTGCTGGTCTGGAGTGAGATTCGAAACCGCGACCTTTGGATCACGAAGCGAGAGTCCTAACCACAAGACCAATATGTGTTTTTAATTGAAATTAAGTAATATAAATACTAAATTGTAATTACATTTTTCAATTGTCTTGTACAAATATTTAAGTGTTCATTTTTATTCATTCTAGATAAATTCAGAAAAAATGTAAATTTAATGTAATGAAAATAAAACAAAATGTGGAACATGTTTCGCTCCCGAATCGCGAGGATTTGTTGAACAAATCTTACCTCTTACTTTTAAGACCCTACCACCATTGGAAGAGATCCGTGGACCGT
Organism: Agrypnia vestita; assembly: GCA_016648135.1. NCBI lineage: Eukaryota > Metazoa > Arthropoda > Insecta > Trichoptera > Phryganeidae > Agrypnia > Agrypnia vestita. The sequence continues at coordinate 107,944 of JADDOH010008296.1, forward strand.
CCATTTTTTGTTTTATTATAGAAGATCCAGTTTTTGTTTTCTCATGCCATTTCTTATCTTAAATTTCGTGCAACATAAAATATATAATGTCAGAGTCTATTATTTTCATTTTAAATCATTTCATCTCAGTCTCTCACATTTAAGTAAAGTTGAAAAATTAAAATTCCAATTGTAACTCTCACCTCATTTATCATTTTCTGACAGTGCAGAATGATATATTTTTAAATACTCTTAAAATTCTCATCAGGCGTCATCCGGTTCATAAATCAAAATAAAAATATTGCTAAGCTGTATAAATACTTATTGTTATTTTAGCATGAATAGAGTTGAACTGAACGTGTTATCGGATTATTAAATCGTCATATCGAATTCGTCATATTGTGTTGGAGACACGTGTTCATCGAGTTGCATAAATATCTCCATACTACAGGAACTAAAAATCAAGAAGAGACTCGCAACCACTTGTCTAGAATGAATCTTCCACTTTTTGGACATCCTTCCATAAGAAAAGAAAGCTTGGAGAAGCTGGTTGATGCTGGCCACGTCGAGGGTACAAGAGGGACAGGAAAAAGAAGATCTTTCACTCATTGGATCGACGAAGCCGAAAAATCTCCAGATGCTTCTCTGGTGACAGTGTTAAGATCTACAGAATGTCGAGAAAGATGGAGGAGAATAGTCATGGCAACGGGACGTCATGAAAATCACGATCCTCAATCATGAGGGACTGACTCAAATGATTATTGTATTATACAGCTAGTAGAAAGTACATAGTTACTGTTAATCAAATAATAAAAATGTCAGAAACATCAAAATATGAAGCTGTCCAATTATAGATGAAAAACACTAAAAAACCAAGATTTTGCTAACAGCACCGGTAATTTGTGAACGTATTTTTAAATTACTTTGCATCAATTAATTTTTCAACATCGATTCAATTCATTCCTGTGATATATGTAATCTCCCTGATTACTTTTATAAGAATATTTATAATGAATACATAATATTAATATTGTTGTCAGGTATCGTGGCTGCAGGAGGAACGAATGAAAACGCTAGGATTTAATACAGGATTTATTGAATACCGATTAATTAATTAAACTAACGTACAAAGTCACTTATCACTACTAAATGTAACGCTGTTCCTTAAATTGAACTATTTCGCAAATTTATCACTCGTAAATAGACACTTTTTTTTCGCTTTGACTTTACTCACTATTCACTTTATTCACTATTCACTAGAATATTCCAACCTATTACCGCACTTATTAATTTCGCTTCGGTTTATCTCGTTCGCTTGGCACCACTGGCGACTCGCCGCTACCGCTCACTTGACCCGCCGCCCGCGGCTATCTTCGCTTGTATTATCGCTTTCAACGCACACAACGGAAAATAACTCACTGGTTACTCCGCGTGTCGTATTTATATTGGCTAATGCTGTTATCGAAATTCCGAGACGTTTCCCGCGTTTTCGAGAAGTTCTTCGCGTTTTCCAGGCGCGTAGTATTGTACCAACTTCAAACAACTGTCACTTTTTGCGTGATTCTTTTTTAAGCCTCGTTACATTATTAATAAAAAAACAAGTTAAAGAAGTATTAATATTACTTTTTCAATTAATTTATAAATCCCATGTATAAATGTGCGATTAACAGCGGCGTGCAGTCAGGTTTTTGATATAATCTGTCTCAACTAGAATTTTAGAAATTAATGGAAGTAAAATATGCTTCAATATGCACCCTTGCCTGCCTTTGCCTGGTGACAAGTGATTATTTTATTTGCTTAATAAATTTTTTTTAGCAATAAAGAATCTTTTATTTCTCGGGGTTTATTTTTAAGTGGCTGGTTTTAGAGCAACCACTCCTTCATCGGGCTGAATTATCTTTTTATAACAATGACATTGTTTTCCCGAGAATTTGACAATTTTTAAACATACTTGTTAAAAATACATTCACAATACGCGCCATTCAAAATGGCGAGATGATTGAAAAATAATGCACGAACAATCCACGATATTGTCATTTGTGTCCGCTTTGGATTATTTCTGGTATATGGAACATTCAATAGCGAAATCGTATCTCCCTTCGTGAGCAGACGTGTTTTAAAATGTCACAGAAATAATGTTCTATACTTGAAGACATCGCCATGTTTTATACTGTGTCGCACAGTAAAGAACCGGCATTGGCAGATAGCTTTATCAGTAGTTTATATAGAAAATAGAACAGCAACTGAATACACATGTTGAACAAAAATTGTTATCAATCGCAAGTCTATTAGAGAGCCTACATATCATTCACATGGTCTCCGCATTATGAAAACTGGATAAAAGTAATTTTTCGAAGAATATTTTTTCTTTGTGGTGACATTATTATTAGAATAAAACACAAATCACTTTTTTCTCACCACTTTATTAGATTATACAATCTACATGTTTCGAGAACAATGTTCTCTCCAACAGGATTATTTGTGTAGGTATTAAAAATTGAAAAATTAAACCATGCAAATGTGTTACGGTGAAGAGGAAGATGATGGATTGATGAGGGGGGGGGGTAGGAGGTTTTAATTATGAGGAATGTCATCTGAAGGGAATAGAATTTTAAGTGGAAAAATATTCAATAGTGGGTTTTGCACAAATTTAGTCTGAGTGTTTATTATATTTCAATTAATATTAAATTTTTTTCTTATTTGAAATATTTCTAAATTATTAATTTGTGGGATCTTATAACTAACATGTAAAAATTTTAAACCTGTATTAGTTTTAAATGTCAACATGGTCATACTCAATTAAGTATTTTGCAAAATCCGACTCAACATTGCTAGTTAAAGCTTTGATGTGTTCTTTAGCGCTAGTTTGATGACATTCCTAATAATTAACACCTCCGACCCCTCCCCCCTCCCCACGTCCACCACTCATCCTCCTCTTCACCGTAACACACTTGCATGGTTTAATTTTTTCAATTTTTAGTACACAAACAATCCTGATGAAGAGAACATTGTTCTCGAAACATGTAGATTGTGTAATCTAATAAAGTGATGAAAACAAAGTGATTTGTGTTTTTTGGAAAATATTATTAAAAATATAGCGAACATTTTTGTTTGTGATTTTTTATGATTATATTTATATGATTAGATTATATTTCTATTTCTTAGATTATTGAATTTTTTACGGTATTTCTTTCGACTATAAGATTTTTTTCATAATTGAATTTAGGTAATCTATCTACAAAGCGAATGTTGTCTAACTTTATTATTTGGTATCTGTCTTTGTTTCAGAACACCGTATTCGTGAAAAAATACTTATTACAGAAACATATTTTTATTTACCGAAAATATTAAATTCTCCATTTTTACATGTCATACACCGTGTATTTTATTTTATGATTTTAAGGAAGATATATTGCATAATCAGGTTTAATATTTTCATTTAAATGGAAAAATAAACATTATTGTGAAAACAATTGAAAAATATCTTCAGACAAATAAACACCTATTACTTGGTAGTTCTGTATCTTACTTATTATTATTTAGTTTTTTGTTGCTCTAATTTTTTTTTATACATATGTATGCAGAGTGTAACAGTCACCTGTTATGTCTGTTCCTAATTGAGAAGTGAAAATGTTCAAGCAACCACGATCTTTAATATCAATAGTCATGGAGTTTTACGATATCAAAATTTGCATTTTTTTCAATATTTCTAACTTATTTTTTGCAAAATGTTTTTTTTATCATTTCAATAACTTATTTCGAATATTAAAAATTCTTTTTCTATAAAACAAGTAAAAAAATGATAAAAGCTAAAAAAGCAAAAAAATCTGATTTAAATTTTTGCATATTTATATAATCTCTTCAACGTATAATATGCCAATAACGATTTGATTATTATTTTATGGGAACGACTAAATCATTTTCCCTTTATTCTTTATGGGAAAAAATCGTTTGATTTACGATTGGTATGTTCTCAAGGATCTAGAACGGATTAAAGGCGTTCACGGCGGTATAGCTAGACCGCATTCATAAGAATGTGCGCAAAAATATGTGTGTTGTTACGATGCAAAAAATGAACACAAAAGAAGAACACAAAAAATGAACACAAAAGAAGAACACAAAAAATGAACACAAAAGAAGTTTTTCTAGTAAGTAAGTAACCTTTTTTAAACTAAATAATATATATTTATTTGGAATATTATATTGAGGCTTGTAATACGGGCTCGTCAGGCAACTTTCTCCCGTTTTATTCTTACCGGACAAAGCTAGTGAAAGGTCTTTTGATTTTGGTCGAACTATACCACCGTATATATAAATAATATGTAATGTGATAATATGTAAATAATATATTGGAAGTTTCATCAGTATTCTAACTATTTTTCAAGTTGACTTTTTAAAAGTTTATAGTTTGACCATTTTATAATTGTTTTAAAATTATAATGAATATAAGAAGAATGGCGCAGTCAGACTTCAGAGAAATGTTCTCCTGTGGCGATATATTTCATGGAAGCTACAATGCTTTCGAAAAAGCCGAAATTAATATCTTGGAAACCTAACGTGCTTACATCAATATATACACATACATTAACACACGTTCACATATACAAAAACCCAAGCACACATACTTATCTACTCTCCCATAACTTCACTTCTACTTAAATTTGTTTGTTTTAATTAATTCTGTAAATACTGTCTTTACTTTATTATGATTCACTTATATATTATGTACATATTTGTATTTATAACTGAATTCAATTGAATAAATGAATTAAAAATAAATAAATAAAGTTCACAAGCTCGTAGTAATTTTTTAAACAAGTCGAACGTATTGGAATCAGCCGTGACACCGGGTTGACGTTAGTTATGTCCATATATTCTAGTGGACTGTGGTCACCTCCATCCCCGCATTATATAGATTACTCAAACCCGGTAATGAGCAAAGTTATTAATGATATTTTAAGAGATGCGAAATTACTTTATTTGGAAACATGAACTGAACTACAGGGAACAATTCGAGGGAATCGCGTTGCAATAAGAAGATGCGTCTTCTGATGCAAAAACTTTCGTGACTAGCTCCATTCCAGTTCAGGCATTGTTCAGAACAACTCCATCTGCATTTCAAATAGCAGTAATAGGAGAGAGATACATAGGTGGCCGCAGCGAGCTGAAAAATTTGCCTGGGCAGCAAAATCTTCGCACGTCGCTGTATTATAATAAATATATACCCGCCTCTCCCCCTCCCAATTCGACGAAGATTCTCTAAATAATAAAAATGGACAATCTACAATGCCACATTCGTAAAAATTGTTTAGTCCTACACTAGTATTTAATTTAACATTGCGAACTTACGGAAATAATTTTTCAAAAGGTGCGTTCTGAGTTTTTGAAATCTACTTCTCCATATTATGGATAATTAATTAAAACACTTTTTTAAGTTCTACCTTTTTAATTTTTATGAGAAGCGTTTCGCCTTATGAAGGAATTATCAAAGTAATGAATTTAAAATATATTCATAACATTTTCCGTAGAAAATAGTGAAAAAATATATTTATGAATTATAAACATACAAAAGATGTCTATAAATAATCAAAATCCGAAATATGATCTAGAGTATAATTTATATTTAGCAAAATATAATATAAAATATTCCACATAATTGAATGAACAAACTTTTTTCCCGCGTGGTTCACTGAATAACTTATTATAGTATCATGTTATTTAAATTAGCATTTATCTGAAAAGTACATAATCGAATGCAAATACGTTAACATATATTCATAAATAATTCACCACCTATTTGTCATGATAATTTATTTTTTTAATTATGCATTCTCGCCTGGTACATTCCCACGGATTCAACTATGTTTACATTGTTATCAATAATGTGAATTATGAATAGAGGCAATATTTATTGCACTCGTAAATGATATGGTTTATTTTATAATATATTTAAAATTGTGTTAAAAGGTCGCATTGTCAAATTTGACAAAAGAATTACACGAAATCTTGTTACGAAAGTGACATCACATCTGTAATCCATCGCGCTACAGCAGGCACGAATACGACCAAATGTTTCATCGTCAATAATATAACTGTTCACTGTCCGATTTGTAAAAAATAAAAATAAAATAAACCGCATTCATTTTGTCTAATTTAAGTCTACGAGGAACAATTAACTTGAAAGAAAAAACATTTATAAACAGAAAAACAAATTTTCAAAAAAAAAACAATTGGAATTGTTTCTTAATAACCTTAAAAAGAAAAGCATTTGAATCGTGCATACTGCCAGTGGAGACGATAACTTTTACAAAGAAAAGTGTAGAAAAACTCAAATGCACACAATCCATGGAGAGATCTATGCGTGTCGTAAGCCTAAGAGATAGGATTAGATGTGATGAAATTAGGCGCAAAATCAGAATAGATGATAGCATGGGTCGCGTAGCGAGGCTAAAATGGTAAAGGACAGACATGTTTCAAGGCAACAACAATCAAGGCTACAAGATGGACTCCCTGGTTCTGAAATGGAGACCTTGGAAAAATGAAAGAGGCGACGGAAGACCTCAAAAGAGACGATAAAGCCGCTGTGGAGGGGAAGAAATGGCTACTACAAGCAAATAACAAGGAAGGATGGAAAGGAATGGAAGAGGCCTATATCCAGCAGTGGAGATACGAAGGCTGAGGAAGAAGAAGAAGAAAAAGTAATTGTTACAATTCTATTAACTTCTACGCCGCAGATCAACCGTGGTGATGTTTTACATCAGTGATATATATGTCTTTCATTTCAATTTCTTAAAAAAAAACATATTTATTTAAAAACAATTAAATACATATTTGAATCCTTATTACAAATTTCTTCTCACGCAGTGACACTGTTACCGGAATACCGGAATATTATCTTAAACCGGAAAATTCATTACCGTCACAGCACTTTAACAAGTTAAATTTTCAATGAAAAGCTATATTTAATATTCGATTCATATTTTTTTTCCGATTATCTTTCTAATCAGCTCGTCGTCTTCTTCTTCATCGTTCTTCGTTATTTTAAATAATTTTTAGTTACACTATCAGTGTAGACAATGAATACACGTATAGTATTACGATATAAACTTACACTAATAATAACATGGATTCAGATGTAATTTCACTTTTTTTTTTTTTGTAGCGAAATTTAAAATAAATTAAATTTAAATAAATATTATTATTAAGTTCTACGGGTTAAGTATTTTTATGTGTTACAGCTGTTTCGGCTTGTAAGGCCATTATCAAACAGTCAATTTCACTACTTATCTTCAAGATGCGCTTCAGCTCAGCCCACTACATGTAAAATATAAAATAACTACTCACCAGTCTCTCTCAGCGATCCGCCGTAATGTTGGCCTTCGGTGTGGTGTGCTAGCCGCTGGAAACTCTCGTAATTTCGGATCAGAACACACGCATAAAATATTTTGACTGCCGCATAAAACTTCAGCTCAGAGATGTTCCTAGAAACTGCGGTTTGTGGTAACTTGATATACATATACAGAGTACCACGAATCCCACAGGTATCTAGACAGCCCAAAACCAGAAACTGCCAAAAGACAATTGCCCGAATAATAGCGAAGAGGTGATAATAATTTAATCAAATTCAGTTGTACGCCCAATTCCTAAGGGCAAAGTCGGCAGGAAATCATTTATTGCGGCTACCCAGTGATGCTTGTATATTTGGCGCAACACTTGGTAGACTTAGATGAATAGCTTATTGGTTACACTCGCCTAGTGATCTGGTATTCGGTGGTTCTAGTCCCATTCCAGAACACCAGAAAGTTAGTTCTATTTTCATAGCAGAAGACGAAGAAGTTGAGCTTATTTTGAGAAAAATAAGAATATTGATGCGACATGCATTCTGTGTAAGCATCTCCCTTTTTTAAAAAAAAAAAATATTAAATTTTACACGTAGGTACCTACCAAATTATCGATTTTTTATAGTTGAAGACATTATTAAAATATTAAGAGTTTATGTAAAAAAACATTTATATGCAAAGACAAAGTTTACCTTACTCTCGCAGACAATGACGGAAACGATAGATAAAATTAGTGAATGGTAACTTAAAAAAAAATAGAGATGTGAACACGGAATACGTATGGCATTAATATTCTTACTATTCTCAAACTAAGCTAAAAGCCTATGCTATAAGTACAGGACTAACTTGCCACTGTCTTGGAATGAGGCTCGAACCACCGACCATCATATCACTAGGCGAGTATCATGATCACTACACCAATAAGCCACTATCGTGTATTCTGTATTTAATCTTGCTATAACGTTAAACAATCGCATACCAACCCACCTCCAGTATTGTGAAGCGAAGCCTGTAAACGCTGAAAATTAATCGTTGCATACTATAGACGTACCAGTATAAATTGGCGTACGAGGAAGGGCGTCCCTGTCGGGTAACAGAAGTTGTGAGCGTGAAAACTTATTACACAATACATAAAGTACAGAATGTCCGGTGACCGATGTCGGAGCCTTTAATAGAAATTTGTTCAAGCAACACTAAAGAAACACACCAGTAATGGCGGCCGCTCTATCTGTCAATCTTTCAAACGGTAATATCGGTCCATTATTTGCTTTTTCAGCTTCGAAAAACTTTAATACTTCATTGGCAATTGTTCTTGCACCATCCCGGACTGTTTTGGATGTTTTGTACATAATAATTCATCAGAAATCAAGATGTCACAGCTCACGCTCGAATACAAGAATGAACTGAATGACAGGGCGAGGGGTTACCGCCGGGTACGGGCGGGGCGGTTTTTAGTTCCAAATTTGCCGCACGCCAATTTACGCGGGATAAATACATATAAATTTACTTACATAATTTAATCAGAAAAATGGCCTTCTTTAAAATTATTATACTACTACCTGGTATAAAATTATTATACTACTAGAAAAATTTTTAAATTATTCATTAACAAATATACTCAATAATTGAACTGTAATGCCAGAGGGATTTTGTAATTCCATTCTAGCTTTAAAGTATGCCAGTTTTCCAGATATATTTAAGTGTGCACCATATATTTAAGGCGTCATGAAATCCGGAGTTTCAGCACACAAAAAATATACTGAAAGTAGATTGTTTAAAGAGCTTTTATTCGGCATTCTAAGGTGTCGTTCCTAAAAAGTGTATAAAATAACAAAATAATAAAATAATTTACACTTTCAGACGCATTAATTTCTAAAGCAAACCACACCAACAGCGAGACATTAAAAAAATGGTAATTATTGTCATTTGCTTTGTTTTGTGAAACATTATTTCAAAAACATCGAGAATTTATAGTTCCCTTTTTGGCCAAACAAAAGGGCACAGAAAATTCACATTATTTTCCAACTATTTTGCTTTCTAAATATATAAACAATTTTAAATTAAGTTATGTACTCAAACAGAAAGTCCGTAGTTATTTTATAATAAGAAACAAAAATCGTCTTGAATCCCGATACCAACATTTATAATTTTAGCTTAAACCTACGTATAAACTACTTAGGTCGACAACAATCAAAAGACCATTCCCTAGATTTGTCACGAAAGAAGAAAGCGGGGAAAAGTTGCCTGGCAAGCCCGTATTACAAGCCTAAATATGATATTACACATAAATATATTATTTTCAATTTAAAAAAGATTACTTATTTACTAGAAAAACTTTTTTTTTTTTATTCATTTTTTGCATCGTAACATCACACATATTTTTTGCGCACATTCTTTTGAATGCTGTCTATGTATAGCTCTATGAACAATTGCAGTTTATTTTTTTTAAATTGCGGCCGGCACAAAACTCTTTCAAAATCCAATTAAAACTATTGGGAATATATTTATAAACGAATCCGTAAAATCTAAACTCACATAAAATTCGCATTAAACTCTATGCCTGTCTATCTGTTTAATATTACTATAACTAATACACCCTTTAAACAATCTAAACAAAATATTGCCTAGCTCTTTAAGATCTCTCGAATACATATGTCCCATCTTCCCTGCTCTGACATTCCATTCCCCTAACAACCCCATTCCCTCCAATATAAATAATTTTAGTTAAAATTTTGCTCTTTTGTGTCCATGAAGAAAATAAAGTAAATCCCAAACTCCAATCTACGTATACATCGACCACTCCTGTTAGAACTAAATATTTCATATCCTTATCATCATTATCTTTCATATCCTATGCCTTAGCCTGCGTAAAACAATGACCATCCCCGCCTACATCGCTATATTAAATTTAAAAAAATAAAACTTTAAACTTATTCTGACTTCCGCGCAATGCCAGGTACTGACTGAAAGTATTTTTTTTTAAATTTATTAACGAAATACGAAATGGTTAGCAGAAGGATTAGTGCACTATCCGACTCCCTTGTAATGTCGCTTTGGAAGAATATTATAGAAGGCTCTAGAACAGTCTACAAATATCTACAAACTTCGGGAGTCGACTGAAACAGCCTAGAGTTGAAAGGAATCTTCTGCTAAACACTAGAAAGGAAAATAATCTTCTCAAGAGTTCGAAAGATCAGCGCATCAGATATTAAAACGGGACCAACAGCTGCACAAGGGAGATTTGTTTTGACATTTCGGTGTTAAGTAAGCGCGGGACATCGCCCGGGGTGCCCAGTCGTGGAATTTCGAAGCGACAGATATCGAGCGAAGTAATCGGGCGAGTTCTTACCTAAGTGGCGAAATAAATAAGAGATTCTATGTGCGAGAATTGAATTTTCTAACGAGTGATATATAAAGAAGCAGCGATAATAAAGAGTTTATAGACGAGTGATAAATTGTGGAGTAGTGCGATTAAGGAATTGTGTATTAATTTAATTTTACACTAAATGACATTTTCCTTTTAATAATTAATTAATATTCTAATTAATTTCTAGTGTTTTCATTTGTCTCCCAGAGCCACGACCCATAAAAATATATATTATAATATATATATATATATATATAAAGTAGATTCTGGAATATCTCGTGTTTCCTGTAAATGGTCTCCCTGAGAAGACCTAGGCCGATGTATATAGATATTACATATTATTCATTTGTTAACAATTTTCTTTCGTTATTTCCATCAAAGTTAAAACTTATTTTAGAAAACGAGACATTGGACCCCTGCACTTTCAAAAACACCCTGATATTTATTCAATTCTGTACAGAAAATATGAACGAATCCGCCAAAACATGCGACATATACGTGTGCCAATTTCTTTACTTACGTAAGATTGAAAAAACGAATTACATCTGTTCGCCGCATTAATACAAAACGTTAATATAGGTATATAGTCGGTCACAGCATATCTTAAGTTTATACCCACTGCACGCCACTGGTGCATATATAGTTGGTCAAATATATAACATAATATAATTATAACATAAATATACTAAAAAAATATATATATCGCAATAATATTATAACATAAATAGTGTCAATTACATGTTGACCGTACGTATGGTGTCTGTAGACTTATTTTGATGAGATTCTGTAGGTAGTTGAAATGAGATATAAGTATAAAAAATGTACATATGAATATCTCAATTTTTTCAAGTTTTGTAAAGGTACGTATGGTACGGTGTATCTCTATATTCCATTTTCTTTTTTGTGGGAAAACGATGGGGATCTTGTACGACGAATATGAGTATTAGGGCTTATGGATAAGAGTAATTCAAGGCAGTCGATGGTGTTATACGAAGACGCCGCATTTCATGGCTGCGTGACTTGGGGGGCTGGTTTAAGTGTAACTCGACGGAGTTGTTTCGTGCAGCGGCAAATAAAGTCGTAATCACCAGAATGATCACCGACTTCCGGTCGGTAAATAAAGCTACAGGAGATGGCACCATAAGAAGAAGTAGAAGAAGATGGTATGACGCAGTACGTTGCAGCATAGTGGGAATGAGTCAATTCGTAAATTGGCAGTCAGTCAACTTTGTTGGAAATTGGAAAGATGAGTTGGAAGATCTCGATGACGCTAGTATACATATCGGGAGACAATTACATAGAAATCATTAACAAACTAAACCATGAACTCAATCAAATATCAATATGGCTGAAAATAAATAAATTCTAATTAAATATCAACAAAACAAAAGTAATGAACATAGGAAATAAGAGAATACCAGATGCACCAACAATAATTATCGATGGGGAAACAGTTATTATATTACCTATTTTAAGAATAAAAATAAATAAAAATAAAATTAAAGTTTCATGATATTAGGATTAAACCAAATTAACAATTCAAGTAAAGATAGCATATTGTATAGTACATACTACATTAACTACATTTTTTTGGCATATTTGTAACATTAATACAAGATAGATTTAAATCTAATGACATGATTAAAAACAATAAAAATTCTACAGAGATATATTAATAATTAATACATGTATACCATCTAAATTACCATAATCAAAATTATTAAAGAGTATGTTATATCGACTTGTTCTTACCATATAACTGCAGAAACGTTAATTTAGAGAAAAAAAATGGCAGTTTATCTATTAAACATGCAAAAATATTTTTTTAACTTATCGATTACCTACTTGTTTCTTCCTCTACAACTGCTATCCGGATGTTTATTATCCACAGCCGCCCGGAAAAGAGGTTCAGCTGCCTGACCGAACCTTTCTGTTCGGCTTTTAAGCCACAAGTTTCTCCTTGTACCAGGAAATCCGTTATCCGTTGATTTTTTCTTGCAAAATAAGGTTCAGTATCTCATAAATCTCAGAAAGTCTGAACATGCACATCAGTTTCATTTTTTTTACGCTTCAACAAGCCAGGAGGCCCAATTACAGAAGCGAAATACATGACAAAACGCCCAAGCTTGAGTATATCACATAGATTAAATTGTGACCTCACCGGGAATCGAACCCGGAACCCTCGGTGTGGGAAGCCAGTGTCATACCCACTGCGCTACGAGGGCCGCCTTTTTATGGTTTCAGTGATTTCGTCGATTGTCTTTCTTCATTAATGCGATGTCATTAATTGCTTTATCAGTCCAGATTATTCTTACATACCGCGCATCTATGTACCCACATTTCGAATGTTTCAAGCTTCTTCAGTGAAGGTTCAACATCATACAGCACGGGTGAAATACGAAAAAATAAAGTTAGGTTAGGTTAGGTTCTACGTTGTTTTTTTTTAACTGGCACTAGATATTGTCCGGATACAGCGACGTTTCTGAAGTAATTATAACACAATAAGATTTATTTATTTACCTATTTATTTGGAAATATTAACAGATATAAGAAAATGATATAGATAAATATATGAGACTGTAAATAGATAGTAATAAACATATTAACCTATATCCTTACATAGCTCACATAGAAATAATTTTGAAGTAGTACGTAATAATAATATAAGAATGTTATAATAAAAACATCAATTGTAACAGTAGTGAGTAGAACATAATAAAGTGAATAACCATATTAAAGTATACTTATTACCTAACTTTATTTATATCTTGCATTGCAGTAATGAATCAATATTCAGTTATTAATCAAGTATTAATTCAATGTTGCGTCGCAGAATTATGTTCACTTGTGATCTTAGGTGGTAAAGAGACACATGATAGACGTCGATGTCGGTGAACAAGTCGTTGTAGACTCGGCACATTCTCACTATGGGGGAGCGTGATCCGTAATTGGTACGCGCTACAGGAATGTGGAAGATGCACTGTGTTCTAGTAGCTCTTGCTAGGACGTGGATGTTGATAAGTGATAAAAGGGGTGGATTGATAGGCTACCCACAAAATAAAAATAATAAAATTTTAAAAAATAATATTTTTAATATTAACTTAATTTCATAATTTTGTTATTGTGTATAATTGAAAATACGACCGCCACTTTTAATGTGTTCTTTAAGTATTGATAATTCTTTCAAGTTCAAAATTTTCTACTTAAAAACTACACATAATTAACTTGGTAACTCATTGTCTCGTTGAGTATTGAAATGAATTAAAAAAAATTTGGCGCTTAACCTATGCGTTGGTCTTCGGTCGGGCGACGCTACAAAAGGTAGTAATAAAAAATTTCCAATAATCCAAAATTATACTATAATCAGGTCCGTGTCTACCAGACACGTTGAAATATTTTCATACAACTTAGTAAATTGTATGAAAAAACCATTAAAATGTTGAAAAATCCAAAAATTTTTTTTTTTTTTTAACGAAAATTTGATAGGTCTTCTTGATCGTTGCCACGAGTGTGCTTACAAAGTTTCAGCTCGATTGGATAACGGGAAAAGGGTTAAAAATCGATCCAAAGTTTTTTCGTCAAGCAAGCAGACGCCACGAGTTAATATAAAGGGAGTAACAAATTTGTTTTACAATTCAATGATCAGAAGTGGGTCTTGTTTTCTTCTGTCCCTAGTAAACTAGTCCAACAATTTACTAAGAAATTGCATTGTTTCATTTATCCCGTCGGCCCCACGACTAAGTCTCCCTAATGAAGTGAAGTAAAGAATCTTCTTTGCGGACTCCCCAGTCCCTGGAGAAATGCACTCGACTGAAAAACCATTTCTAGTAAACTAGTAAGACTTTCTCTTATAAAATAAGTACACTTTGAACAACCATTTAAGTTACCGCAATATGTTGTATTTGTAAGTATATCACTCATTTCCACGAAGAAACACACCAAATTGTAATATACTAAAATATAAAAATGGTTTCAGATTTTCACGGCCCTTTAGTATCTTCTGTGTGTAATTTTCTGAGATATTCTGCCGTGCATATCCGACCTCTCTGGCTTACGTTTCGGATCCCATTGCAGGGTCCATCATCAGGGCTGACGTCGTAATAACACGGCGTAATACCCCAGAAAACACAAAACCTGAAGATTCTGAGTGGCAGTGAAACCTAAGAACATTCATATCAAACCTTAAAAAAAAATTTAGTAATGAGACTTACAAGTCGAAATTAATCTCTGAGTGAATAAAAAATCATGGAATAGCTCAAAATATTGATTGATATTGATAAACTTTTAATTTTACTGATTTTTCGATATTGATATGTTGATATATTTATTGATATTGACATATTAAGACATATGTTGATATGATGAATATCAAAACTAGCGTACAAACAAAACGTGTCATCCAATTGACGAAAAAGTTTTATGGAAAAATTTAAACGAATTTGTTTTACTCACCGAAAATGAGTGCTTGCGTGATCTCATCAATTAACGTTACTCTATTTGCACTAATTATTATTAAATAATTGGTGACTTTCAATTGGTGGTTGAGCAGGACGATCGCCTAGTTTTTTGTTGCTAGACTGTGAGTACTTCTTAAATCTCAATAATCATCTCTCTTACACCCAATTCTGCTCTTTCGGCGTGGTTGATCTTAACAGGGTGATGATTTTGATGACAAAATGGCTGTGGCAGTAATGATTATGAGCTGCTGTTGTGAAACAGAGTGAATTTTTTAATTGAAGACCCCATGACAAGAAGTTTTTAACTGACATTCTTGTCAAAAGTTAGTTAATAAGCCCTCTAAACTAAACAATGTACGCTCTTTCCATTTAAAATAAGTTCAGAACTTAAAAATAATTAGAACATGTTCAAATCATGGGGATGAACATGTTAACAACACTTTTTCATAAAAATCAAATCAGTTACTAATGGGAAGAACCAATCTTCAATCATAACATATTCATGCCATCATTTTGAAATTAACACGCCTTTTAATTTGATTGGAATATTTATGGTTAATATAAATTTTACTCTGGCAGTACTGTCATATCATTTTTATTTGAAGACTATTATAATATGGACTTATATATTATTTTTCAATAATTTTAAGTGGTTCATACCATGTTTTGTATTATTAATTAACATGCCGGGTATTTTGTGATTTTGGATAATGGATGGTAAAAACGGATAGCATTTGAAGGGTTGTTTGATGTTCGTGTTTTACCGATTTTAAAAAGGTGTCATTCTATTAAAAATGAGTTCCAAAGGCGAAAAAATGGTTGTTAACTACATTTTTTTTAGGGAAAATTAGTATATTTTTATTTTTTTGTGCATAAATGCGTTGTTTGTAAATACTTTTTTGATATTTTAGTGACATAAATCAATAAAAATTAATCTTGAATTAGCAATAAAACATATTTTTCAAAGGCGAAATGCAAATGTCTAATTATCTCAAAATGACTTGAATGTTAGTTAACAACTTCTTGCCATGGGGTCTTCAATTGTTAAAACGCCGCCCGCCCAGAGCGCTGTGTCATTTAAAAGATCAGACATAAAAGTTCGGCGCATGAATGACACATCTGCAGTTGCCATGTCAGTAAATTCACAATAATATGTATATGCTTTTTATAATCCAATTATTGATTTAGTAGTTTTGTTATATTTATTACCAAGCAAGTAATAGAAAAGAATATTAAGTCCTGAACACTTGTTAACACAATGGACATATGTGATACAATTGTATCGAAATCTATTTATGGTTTTTGTGTTAAGTTTGTAGAATTCCGTGCTTATTTTTACTCCCTTTCTTTGAACTCGTAGCGTCTGCTTGCTTACTTGTCTGACGAAAAAAATTTGGATCGATTTTTAACCCTTTTCCCGTGATCGAATTGAGCTGAAACTTTGCAGGCAGACTCGTGACGACGATAAAAATGATGTAACAAATTTTCGTTTTAAAAAAATTAATTATTATATTATTATTTTGGATTTTTAGAAATTTTTATGTTTTTTTTCAAATTGGAATCATTCTATATGAGTAATTATCCCGACGCGTGTATATACGAAACCTGATTCAAAGCGAAAGGGAGAATTGTAAAAACTTGGTTTTTATGGGTTAGTTTTTTAATAAATTTAAAATTAATTCAATTTCAATAAGTATTATTACTAAGTTCTGCGAGTTTTTGTAAAATTTTATTTTAAATATGACAGCTGTTTCGGCTTACTAGGCCATTATCATTACCGATTTATATTCGGCCGTATTCTGAAAACAGCCATATTACTACTTCTTTACTTTGATAGTTATTATATAACATTGTAATCCCGTCAATGTTGACGTTTTAAGTTTGACAGGTTTGAAATCAATGAATTCAATCAATCAAAAAGCTCTTCACAAACGTTAATTTATTCACATAGAGCTTTTAGATTTATTGAATTCATTAATTTTTTTAATTTAATTTTGTCAGGTTTGAACCTGTCAAACTTAAAATGTCAACATTGATGGCATTACAATGATATACAGTAACTTCCAGGATACAGAAAAAACAATATTGCTATTTTCAGAATACGATCGAGTGACCTAGTAAGTCGAAATAGCTGTCGTATTTAAAGAATGCTTTACGCAAACTCGCAGAACTTAATATTTAATAAAATTTAATGTCGAATCGAAATCAGTTAATAGACCGTGTTATGTTCCCAGCTGAATAAGATAAAAATTTTAAGATATAGATAGTGTTCATAATTTGTAATTTAAAAAATGACGTAATCCAAACAGCGCGAATAGACTGTCTACTTTAGTACAGAGAAGTCTTAATTTTTTTTCTTAAATAAATTTTCTGCCAAGCCACGGCAGAAAAACTAGCATAAATTACTTACAGATGTGTCAGGTCTTTCGCGGACGCCCTCTATTTCTGTTGCCTTCGACACTCGCCTGATATATTTTCTTAATCATCCTTTTCTCGTTCATATGATCCGCATGACGAAACCATCTCAGCACTCCTTTCTTTATTCTAACTATCACACTACAGCCAGCATTACATTCACTTCTAATTTGTTCATTCCTCACTCTATCGACAAAAGATTTTCCCCACAAGGGTCTTAGTGACCGCATTTACACTGCATTCAGTCTACTTTCATTCTTTCTTTACCAATTCCAGGCTCCACTTCCATACATCAGGGTTGGCACTAGAAAGCCATTATGTGCCGCTAGTCTTGCTTCCTTTGACAAATTCTTATCGGCCATAATTGCATTTAGAGCACCATTAACTTTGTTTCCCGCAGTCACTCTCCTTTCGATATCATTCTCAGCCTTGCCGTCTCTACCAAACATACTTCCCAAATACACAACTCGTTCACTTGTTCTAAGCATTCGTTGTTTACAATTACATCATACTTGGTCACTCTTTCGTCTCTCTCGAATACCATCACTTTCGATTTGCTGACATTCATCAGAAGTTCACTCTGCATGAATAGATCGAACATCCTGGATACTAGGCACTGCACATCAGCTTCACTTTTAGCCACTAATACTGCATCGTCTGTGTATAGGATATGATGAGTTCGTCCATTTTCGCTACTATTTATTTGATGTATATAAACTAATTAATTCATTAATTAAAACAAAAAATAGTTAGAATTATAAAAAATAACGATACTCCGAAATAATTAGTATACTTGAGTCACTAATATTTATCTTATGATGTTTGTATTTCTCTACACTGTTCCATTATTAACTTATACATAGACACTTATTCATTCATGCTCTTATGTATCATACTCCTGTCCCCAACACAAGTTTTATTTTACTGGGAATAGTTGAACATGTATAAAAAATGTAATATTCAATGAAAAATATTATGTAATATTTTTATTTTCAATAAAGAAATTTCAGTATAAAAATATATATATATTTATATATCATAAGAAGGTAGGTAATCTCCACTTTAAAACCTTCCAAAAAAATAAAATTAACATAGATTAAATAAGGAATTAAGTAATTGAGTAGACTGGAATACTTAATTTATATTATTCTGTAATCGCTTGAACAGCTGATCTTCAGCGAAATATGTATTTTTTTTTTGTAGCTGATACATATTTCAATTTTTCTATAAAATTAAGCACTAGTATTTAATTTCATCGAATTTGTCGTGCTATAGCTCTGGAACTCATTTTCGCGATACTAAAATTATTGTTGAATTATTTTGTAATAAACTCAATCGATTAAAATTTGCCAACCTTCACAAATAATAAAAATGCAAGATGCTACCACATTGAATGTTACTAATAAACTAGTCTCAATACTTGAGTGAGACCCTAGGCAGGTAGAAAAATAACGGATATAAGAAATTAGTTCTTAGAACTCGTGTATATCTTCACTAATCCATTTTCAAAGGGTGAACACATTTCTGTACTCGCTCTGTATGTAGATTTTGTATTGACTATACATATTTAACAATCTTTATGTTAAGAATATTATATATTCTGAGGTTCAGCCATAAACAAATTTACTTTATGGCTAATTACCATGTAATACTATATTTACAATACGAATACACTTTCAGTGAAAGGCTTTTCCCTGTATATTAGGCTGTATATTATAACATATTGCGAAAATTGCTTGTCCATTGATACTTAACGTCAAACAGACATATTGAACCTAATTGATATTGAATTTGATTTTCAAGTGTATTTAACAAAATCTATTGGGCTTCTTATTCTAGTGATTAAACAGAGCTTTTATTTGACTAAAATTGTGATTCTATTTTTACTCCCTTTCTTTTAATACGTAGCGTCTGCTTGCTTGCTTGTCTGACGAAAAAACTTTGGATCGATTTTTAACCCTTTTCCCGTACTCAAATCGAGCTGAAACTTTGCAGGCAGACTCGTGGCGACGATAAAAATGATCCAACAAATTTTCGTTTTAAGAAAATTAATAATTATAGTAAAATTTTGGATTTTTAGAAATTTAAATGGTTTTTTTCAAATTGGACACATTCTATATGAGTAATTAGCTCGACGAAACCTGATTCAAAACAAAAAGGAATATTGTAAAAATTTAGTATTTATGGGTTAGTTTTTTTTATACTTTACAGAGGATTTTCAATTTGAAAACATAATGAAGGGACAGAACAAAATAGGCACCGATAATAACCGGTTATCAAATGTTTGACGTATGTTCATTACATGTGTTTAATAAATGTGTCTACCCACCGTAGCCTACAAATACTACAGTATGTAAGTGCATTGATAACGCTATATGAATGTTGCGAACGAAAATAGAAACAGTACTTTATTTATAAATTAAAACATTCAGAAACATGATACACGAACGCACATTAGAAATACGTTACCTATCAAATGTTTTTAATATTCAGAATTCATGGTCAAATTTGTACTACCAATTTACACACTGATGGATTTATTTTTATAAAGATATCGAAGGAAATAAAATAAACGAACCACCTTAGCGGCAACTCAGAGCTTTATTCTGGATTTTTTACATTAAGAGTAGAAAATCTGCATCCACCAATTTCCTTTTCTTCTTGTTCGCAAGCATCTGCGCTTCCCGTAGTATTTTACATGACTTCTTCCTCAGAGTTTCAGGAATTATCTCGTTCTCGATGTTCTTTTATTGTAAATAGTATTCACAAGCTGTGCCCGCACGGCTTCGCACGCGTAGATTTTTAGTACACTGTTTGGATCGTCATAGAACTTTCGCGAACCTTCTAGAACATTCTCCTTCCAGAACTTTCAAAAAAATTTATCGAATGTACAGGAACCTTTTAGACACACCGACACATTCCGCCACTCAGTTAAGAACCTTATAGAACTTTCGGGAATTTTCTACCTTCAAGAACTTTCTAGAGCAGGTTTTTCTGGAACCTTCTAGACTCACAGACACAGTCGGCGCGCCTATTTTGAAACAATCTGAAACATTTGCGGCCTTCCCATAACAAAACAATGCTAGAAGCACATTTTCGCCACCCACTCCCACCCATGCACAGCCACCCCCACCAAACTCGCATATTTTCGATGTGACACCAAGGGCTATCCACCAACCAGACATAATCACCGGTGGGTGGTTGTGGAGAAAACTTGGCGGGTAGGGAAACACGGTTTTATATATATATATATATATATATATTGATATACTGATTTTTTTGGTTACAAAACCTTTGATCGTGTCAAACGAAACGCTTTTGCTCACCTGGAAAATAATTTTGAGAAGTCCTGAAAACATTTCTTTGTATTATTCCATCAAGAAGCGCCTGACAAATGTTTCATGTAAAATGACCTGGCTGGCAGCAGAATGGAGGCTCCGACGCGCGCCCGGCAGGAGTTTGATTATCTCCGCCCTAACTGAATTCCCCTCCTCACCCCCTCACCCCTCTCGGCGCAGCCTTCTCTCAACACCCTTCTTCTCTCGAATCTACAATCTCGGGGCAATTTTGTTAGTTCGCACCGCTGAATTTTTCCGAAATGCTTTCAAAAATGCTATTTGATAGGTCAGATCCAGCGTTCACTCCTCACGCCATCCTTTAATCTAAAGTTAAGTATTAGTAGCATTACTGAAGATAATGCTTTAGTATCGAAAACTTTCCAATCATTATAAACAAATAGTGAAGTAAAAAAGTAATCATTTTTTTAAATATTTTTTTTAAATAGCCT
This sequence comes from Agrypnia vestita, assembly GCA_016648135.1. Taxonomy (NCBI): domain Eukaryota; kingdom Metazoa; phylum Arthropoda; class Insecta; order Trichoptera; family Phryganeidae; genus Agrypnia; species Agrypnia vestita. Next base: position 129,289 of record JADDOH010008296.1, read on the forward strand.
TTCACGAAGTTACACAAGAAAATTTCGAAAAATTATAAAATGTATTGCTTACCATATAATCTTTTTTATTTATATAAACAAATGGTTCGCGTCTTTGCTAAGTCCTATATGTACTGTATTTTTAATGTATCATGCACATACGGTGGTAGCAACATCGCTATCGTTGCCGCCATGGGATTTGCTGGCCCTCATCACCGGGCCGTTTAATCAATTTTTAGCCGTAATTTCGAACTAAATAAGGGGGATAGATAGTCAGACGGACAAGCAACCAAATTATTATAATTGATGTTTCATTTTTATTATTATTGTTATAATGTTTATGATATTATAATGTTTCCTTTTTAATAAAATTTTGTAGTCTTCTGTTTCAAGTATTGGGTCTTTGTTTTATTGAATTTGAAAAGAAGTCATAAATCACATATAGGAATAGAAAATAAAAATAATATTTAGGTATGTATAAAAAATATACTTGTAATTGAAAAAAAATCTTTCAGGACCGGTAGAGGTCTTAAAGTGGTATGGAAATTAAAAACAAAATATTTATCTTAAAACTACACGCAAGGACAAAAATTTGATACCTTTATTGACGAGACACCTTAATGCACAGCTCTCGAATTTTTATTCAATTGTTTTGTTTTGTTTTTTATATTAAATTTTATTTTGTTTTGTTTTGTTATATTAAAAAGAAACGTACTGTTTTATTCCCTTGATTCAATTTTCAATTTCGGTTCAATACGAGTAATGAGATGGAACTATTTTTAGCTTTATTTCTTCTGTGCGTTGAAAATGTAACCACGGCGTTTGAAAAGAATTGGATTATTCAGAGCCACACGGCTTAATGCTAATTCCTTTGCTCGTGTGTTTCATTAAATCGGTCCCGTAGCTATTTTAACCTTTGTAGCAATTTTCTGAAAAAAGCTCCATGGATTTAGACGGCGTCGCTACAAATGTTTACCGAACATTCTGCTCTGATTCGTACAAAAATAAAGTAATGCCATAACTCAGAATTAATTATCAGGGTTAACTGGATAAACAGAATTAAGCTCATTTATTTGGTGTAAAAATCGTTTCCTCTAAGCCACACATTTAAATATGTGTGGGTTGAGGGAATTGTTATGTTAACTGACAGTTTTATGTTTGAAACACAAATTATCAACAGACAATTAATAACCCTGATGGATATACCTAAAGTGACAAAACTACAATGTCGAAACCAGTGGCGTGCAGTTGATATAAACTTAGGTTATGCTGTGACCGACTATACAGGGTTATTTGTAAAACATTAATCACCTCGCAGGACTATATTTCTGCCTTGATTATGAGTCGAAAATATTCAAGCTATCATGACCTAATTAATATCAATAGTTAAGGAGATATGCGACATCAAAGTTTGCGTTTTTTTCTCGATATTTCTGACTTATTTTTTGTAAAACGTTGGACTATCATTACAGTACCTTATATCGAATATGAAAAATTCGTTCCCTTTAATACAAGTCAAATAAAAAATAAAAACCATGAATTCCAATTGGAATTTTTTCACGGTTTTTATCATTTTATTTAACTTGTATTGAAACGAATGAATTTTTCGTAATCGATATGAGTAAGTGTAACGATATTCCAACGTTTTACAAAAAATAAGTCAGAAATATTGAAAAAAAATGCAAACTTTGATGTCGCATATCTCCTTAACTATTGATATAAGGTCATAATAGCTTCAACATTTTCGACTCATAATTAAGGCAAGAATATATTCTTATGAAGAACATTCTTATGAATACTTCAAACAATTTAATGAGATACGAAAATACATGAGTATTTGAGAAGTCTGTTAACTAAGGAAGGAAAAGTTGAGAACTATACTGAAAATAAAGTAGAACAAAAAATGAATTATCAGCTATAAGATTTTTTGCTTCGTTGAAATTATAACGACAAAACGTGCAGCCTATAGATGGTCAAAAATAACGTAAGCAAATTAAACACGTGGAATCTATGTGTGATAAAATGAGAAATTAATAAATGAAAAATGAATATAGAACTGATTGCAGCGTGCCATGGAATTAAAAACGTACATTCCTGGTAATATACCTAAGACAGGCGCGTGCAGTGGGTATATTGAAGCATGACTTTTTCGTAAACGTATATAATGGTAAAAAAATAGGAATCAAATATTTATGTTTTTTAATAAATGTGTTATAAAAAATAAAATAGATTTTGGAGATTTTTTTTAACATATCTTACATGAGAGGGTAGAAAAAACATGTATCATATTATAACCCGAATAACGTGTATCATATTATAACCCGAGAGGTTCTTCAAGTCATATTGTAAAATTTATTATATTTTTTTTGTATATTTTAGTAAATTCAAGGAAATATCTTTAGCTGTGCTGTAGAAACTGCTGTACAATATATTAAGTAAAGTACTTCTTGAAACTTTATTCAGGAATGTAGAAAAAAAACAATTTATTTAGACGAAGATTAACATCACAGCAAAAATTTAAAAGTATATCTTTATATTTCAAATAATATCTCAAGAACAAAAAATTCGCTGTTTTTAAAATTAATTATTTCAAGAACTTACAATTATTTAAAAATTAAAATTTATCTGACAACTAATTATATTTTATTAAGGATAAATTATAGAAGGATCATAGAGACAAAACTAATTTGTATATGAGAAAATCGAATAGAAGTCTCTTATACTATTGCTCAGAGCTTACAACCTGTATAAGCTGGCTTAAGTGATCACTCTACACAATGCGACGTTCACCAATTCTATCGTAAGAACATCCAAACATTATCAAATTTTGAAATTTCTATATACATATGTTCGAATCGAGAACCTTTCGTATATTACTATGGTCTCTGCTAGAGACATGTGTTGTTTTTTTTCTTATTAACGAGTTAAGTACACACAGCTTTCGTAACTAGTAATGATTTCTCTATATCTTATTAGGGACAGAATCCAGTAAGTGTTCATAGAACATACTTTCAAATAAAAATATTGTTTAATATACAAATTATTTTTAATGAAGTACATTGAAGGTGCTTTTACTTTCGCTCCCTTGTCGAGGAATCGACTTACAATGAATTGCTATCGACGAGGGCAAGGTTTTATAGTCACAATATTTCTCAACTTTCAGATGATCGTTTTCCACGAGGCCAAAGGACCCTTCGTGGAGGAGTTCTACCAGTGCGTGACCCACGGCTCCTACACGGAAAAGTGGCAGGAGCAGCTGTACGCATCCCTGTCTCTGCTCTTCATGTTCGTCATCCCCCTCATCATATTGATGATCACGTACGCAGCCACCTTCGTCACCATCTCTAGTAAGTGCTTTCACTATTAATGAGTTAAGGTTGTTATTACGGTCGCTAGACATATTTAACTGTAATGGTTGCGGATGTTTTATACGAACCGTATGTTTTTCCGAGAAACTATTCTCGACGTTTCGTTGAATTCTTATTCAACGTCATCAGGAGGACGACCTTTACCCGCGGAAGGAAAAGAGAGCGGACTGATTACTACTTTCGAGGGTGTAAATTATATGCACTTTGTTGTGGAGTGTTCACTCCTACAATAGAGGTCGCCAATGTGCAATTTCAAAAAAAAAAACAGCAAAATTTCTCGCTTATCGGTAGGTACTTGCGCCGAATATTTGTCACTCGGTTAAACATGTGCTGACTACACTATTTGCTACTGTTTTTAATGGTAATGTCGCACACGTTTCGATTAAACATTTGCGTTAAACAATAACTGTTGCGCAATAGCCGTTCGGTTCCCTTATAAATAAGTATCGTGCTTCGAGAAGCTTATTGAATAAATACTGAAAGATGCTAGTTTCTGCTTCGTATTAGTACGTACTTATCCCAGATATCTTCTTTTTCTGAGGAGCTATGCAGATAAATAGTTAATAACTATCCATAATTAGAGATTTTAATTTACCCTTGTATTTAAAAAAAAATGCTGTAAATAAGTTATTTTCACCTTTTTTCAAAACAATCACTTTAAGCAGAAAATTTCGTGATAAAATATAAGTGACACATTTTTTTAAGAAAATAATTTTTGAAGATGAATAATTATTTTAAAGAAATATTTTTTGCTGTTTATTTTACATTGACCCAAAATATATGAAAAAATACATCTAACAATTGTTCGTCTTCTACGTATCTACTACCATTTTGTATTTTTTTTTAATTTTTATTTTATTTGGAATTCAAACAGCTAATTTGATATTAAGAAATAAAACATGTGATATAATAATAATATCAAGCCAATTACATGAATTCACTTAATTAACATATGTAGAATACTATGTATTGTATGCAAGAAGAATAAGAAGATATAATTAACAAATTCAATAAAAAGATCATGGAAGAAGGAGTTTTTTTTTTTAAATGTAAATATAGATTAATACATGAAGAAAGTACGGTAAATTTATTTCACAGTTGTGTGATTTGTGATTCGTCGTGTTAGTACACTATGTACGCTCAGTAGGTACCGTAGCGTTCTCGCATTTCACTGTACACGTATAATAATAATATTCACGCATTTGATGACGGGAACGGATTACGTAGAAAACATATAATGCCCGCTTGAACGCCTGGTGGTCAGCGCTGTCCACGCTGGCGCCTGAAAACATGAGATAATGCAAACAGCGTAACACCTCCGTGTTGCGACCTTCTCGCATACAAATATTCCAATTACACGTTTCATTTCCCAGTCAGTTAGTAGCAACGAATTAATGTATCCTACGTATATTATTGTATCCTTTCGTGTCCGCGTTGTATAATAACCAAATTATATAGCAAAAAATATCAAACAAAGGTAACTGTTACAAGAATTTTGATTTGCAATACATATGTAAGTAACTATTTAAAAATCAATATTCACAAAAGGAAAAAAATTAACAATTTATTTATAAAGAAATAAAGTTAAACAATAATATGAAAATTTTGATTTAAGAGTTTTTCTATTGTATGTTCGTTTAAATATACTGAGATAGTGTGTAGGTCTGTCTAGTATTTAATTTTTTTTTTTTTTATATTTACACAAATACATTTTTTTTACAAGGTAGAGCCAGTTACTTATGATGGATTTATCTCTTCTACATGAGTGACATAGACTCGTGTGTAGGAGAGGAGTATCATTACATTTTACATTTACAGAGAATTATACGATAAAATGTACATATTCATCATTATATATGTATAGAGAATTTAGTTATAATTAGTAAGTAATAGGTACATATAATGTATAATAATAAGTAAGTAATAGGTACATATATAATAAAATAAAAATTAAATTATTTCTAAATGTATTTTTTCACGTTTTTTTAAATTCCTCATAACTTTCCTCAGCCCTCGTTTCAACAAGCGATTCGTTGAATCATTTCACACCGGAATGTGTAATGATGCTAAGCAGTTGTGGTATGTATCACAGGGATATGTAATTTACCAAGTTTTACATTTCTGCTACTTGACACTCTTTGGGTCAGCTCGTTATCACTGTGAAAACCTTTATATATCTGAACTATGCAATTTTGCTTGTAGATATTTTGTAAAGTGGGGACTTACAATTTATTCAAGAGGTCTATTGTCGGATAATCATTAGGTTTTTTAAGAATGATCTTTATAATCAATTTCTGGGCAACTTCTAAAGATTTCAGTTTAGTTTTGAATGAACTACCCCATGAGATAATACCATATTGTAAAACTGACTGAACTAGAGCGTAATATAGTGTCTTATACAGTTTTATTCCTAAGATATTTCTTATTTTAATAAATATATATATGAGTTTTCTTATTCTTTCTACAGTTTTATGGATTTGTTATTTCCATTTAATATTAGTTATTGTGTGAACTATTATTCCTAAATATTTAATACTATTATTCTCATTATTGTTTTTACATCATAATATAAATAATTATACCTGGGGAAAACTGCCCACGCATTGCTTTGTTTAACGTAAAAACATATTTTATAGCAACCTACTCGTATATATATTTCATATAGTGAAGTGTATTCCCATTTTGGGAATATAGGGTTTGTTTAATGAAAGAACAGGCAGTAATAAATACAGTTTAATTGCAAACTACGTGTTGTGTACCGACACTAGCTTCCGTGACCTTATACTGTATGTGGACGGAAAGAAGATAAAAGCCTCTTTATACTGACCCTCTTCCTCTCCTGGGTCAGGGTAGTCAACCTGAAAACACCACATATAGCTTATGCTAAATCAGGAGATTTAAGAAAACTTTTTTACCATAAAAAAATATCCAAACATGTTAACTACTTAATCAAAGCATTTTATTGACATAAAATTATTTTCCGGTGACTGGTTTCAGTCACATTGCTTCCTCCTATGCTGAAGACAATAATTTAATAGTGACTCGGATAGAAGTTGAATTCTGCGAAAAACAATTATAATATAATTCAAAACCTTATTACGGATATACAAAAGATATTTGGCCAAATATTTTTTCGTGGATTTCATTTTTCTGTATGTCTTTGTAATTGATTAATTAATTTGGATTTTAATTTCACAGAACTTTGTTCTGAAAAAAATGCAACTTTACAATAAGAATGATTATTGATTATAAAAATATAATGAATATAAAATATAATTAATATAATTAACTGTGGGAACTACCAATCATGCTATATAGGACAAACCGGAAGAAAAATAAAAACGCTGAACATTTTAAAGGGATAAAAAATTTCAATGTTTATTCAGAGATAGCAGACCATGTGAAATCAGAGGAACATCACTTCAAGTATGATAACGTGGAGGTGTTGCATGTATGCAAAAAAGGAAAGAAATTGGACATCTTGGAAAATATGGAAATTCATCTAAATAATGATAAGGCCTTAAACATACAAACACCACTTATTACATCCCCCCTTCTAACCATACTAGCCCCTCCCAGCAACTATTTTCGCTTTCCGCCTGCCCCTCCCCTGCTTCTCCTCGCGTAGATAAAATGTCTTCTAGTCTTAAGTTAGTATATTACTGAAGATGATGCAGTAAGCATCGAAAACGTTTTAATTAATTTGTTTAATTAAACTGTCATTGTGTGAAGTAAACAACGTCGTGTTTTATTCATAGTTATTTACAATGAACTTCCACAAAGTTAATCACAAAAATTTCAAAATATTAAAAATATTACTTTCACCAATTACGTTTAATCGTTCCAATTAAAGACAAAACCAAAGAGACGCCCAGAAGACCATATGGTGAACCTTGCCCCAAACTTGTCAACGACAAAACGTAAACGTGAACGACCGCCTGCCACTTGGTTGACGACGGTCGAAAAGAAAATCAACTCGAAGGCAGCATAGCACGAAACCGTGCTCAATGGAGAAAGCGGACATATTATATATTCTGACCGTTTCGGGAAGTTCATCGCGATAATCTCTTAAAATATGACATATACAATCACTGAAATCATTTACATTTATTTTGAAAATAATAATTTCACTTAGAATCCTAATATTATCTTCGCTGGCTCTCAGCGGACCGACAATTTCATTTAATTTCCAGATATTCGAAACAAAAGTATTAATTAGATCGTAATGCGTATTTTAGAAACCGGTTCTCAGAAACCAAAATTACTTTAGCAACCGGATGCTGGTGCCATAGATTTAGTAATAGAGCCGGGGCGAACCCATAGCAGCACACCACTGCTCTATGGTTGATGACGATTTGACTCTCATTTAGTGGTTATGAATGTTTAGTATTTCTTTAACCTAAGGCCTGAATTGTCTATACAGTAGGATCATTATTTGATATTGTGTATATCTTGAAGATTATTGTACGGTGCATGTTATAAAATCTTAATTGAAAGAAATAATTAAAATTTTCATAACTCCAATTTTTATAACATTTTTAAAATATGCCTAACTAAGGCGTGGTGTTGGAATAAACGGGCGGATAGTGGCGCGAGTTCATTTATTTCTCGCCCGGAGAGTGAAAAATTAGGGCAATCTCCATAAATTGACATTTTTTAAAAAATTAGGACAATGACTAAAAATATTGTCATATCTCAATTTTATCATTAAATTTAAAATAAAGTCAATTAAAAAATAAATAATTACTCTTTAGAAACCGGCATGTAAAAGTACCGTCATTTTTGATGGGTTGCATAATAATTTATATTGCTGTTTTTGAACACTTTTTATCGGCAATTTGATATTTTCGCGAATGTTTTTTATTACTTCCCTTTATATTAACTCGTGGCGTCTGCTTGCTTGACGAAAAAACTTTGTATCGATTTTTAACCCTTTTCCCGTGATCCAATCGAGCTGAAACTTTGAAGCAGACTCGTGGCGACGATCAAGAAGATTATCAAATTTTATTTAAAAAAACTAATAAATTTTTGGATTTTTCAAATTTTTTAATGATTTTTTCATACAACTTACTAAGTTGTATGAAAATATTTCAAAGCGTCTGTCAAACACGGAATCTGATTATAGTATAGTTTTGGATTTTTGGAATTTTTTTATTGCTCCCTTTCGTAGCGTCGCTCGACCGAAGCCCGACGCGTAGGTTAAGCGCCAAATCAGATTCCACTAGTAAATGAGAAAGAGGGTATAATAAAAACTTGGTTTTTATGGGTTACTTTTATTTTTAAATTCCTTCACCGGACAAAAAAATTGTTATTACATTTTTTTTAAAAATGAAACGTTACATTTTATCAATCTTAAAATTTAAAATGAGTATAAATTCTTGTGAACTTTAATACAACTTAAAGTGTAATAGAAATATTTTCAGTTTACTGATGCCAGAATACAAATTACTTAAGCCTTCCTGAAATTGTTCATCTGAAGGAACCTCTTGTACAAATAATTTCAGAGTATATTGTTATTGTCTTTTCGTGGAATGCTTGATTGTGACTGTTAACAAGGCAAAAACGTTCATTGAAATAAAACAGGGCAACAATATATCAGTCTTTAATAAAAACCTCCTTACCCCGAGTTCTCTTATTAAATATCTTTTTTAAGAAACAATTTGCGAATGTTACAATCCAAAGCTCTTTCAATCATCGACCCGCCTACATACAACATATCGTCGCTGTATACAGGGTTATTTGGAAAACATTAATCACCTCGCAGGACTATATTTCTGCCTTGAGTCGAAAATGTTTAAGCTGTCATGATAATATCAATAGTGATGGAGATATGCGACATCAAAGTTTGCATATTTTTTTCAATATTTCCGACTTATTTTTTGTTAAACGTTGGACTATCATTACAGTAATTTATATCGATTACGAAAAATTCATTCGTTTAAATACAAATTAAATAAAACGATAAAAATTTCTGAAAAATTTCCAGTTGGGATGTTTTCCAATTGGAATTCGAAAGTTTTTATTATTATATTTGACTTGTATTAAAGAAAATGAATTTTTCCTATTTGATATAAGTTACTGTAATGATAGTCCAGCGTCTTAAAATAATTCAGAAATTTTTTTTAAAAAATGCAAACTTTGATGTCGCATATCTCCATAACTATCGATATTAGGTCATAATATATTGAACATTTTCAACTCATAACCAAGGCAGGAATATACTCCTGCGAGGTTATTAATGTTTTTCCAAATAACCCTGTATATAATTAATCCTATGTGCCGTTTTAGTACATTCTGAGATAAACGTGTGAAACTGTTTTAAAAAATAATTGCACAGACTAGATTTATAAAAAATATTTTAAATAATTACTAGGCAGACTTTCCAGATGAACGGTAATGTTTTTTTTAGTATATCTCCATTATTCATATGAAAAATTGACAAATTGATTCGTTCATCTCAGAATGTACTTAACAGCACATTGGCTTTATTATATATATACAGCGACGATATTATGTGGGAGTTACACCCAAAGGAAACCTGTTATAAATTCTAAGAGAACTTATTGCTTCTTTTCTATGATGACATCTACAGAGATTTTCAATTCGCGCAAAATAAATGAGCCGGGCTGATTCTTCTATACAGGGAATGATGAGTTTTAAAATTTCATTCAGTGATATATTAGCGCGTCTCATCTCAAGATGTGCTCCAGTTACACCAAAGATTACCTAACACGAAGCGCGAAACGCCAGCATCTTTTGTACTATAATATGCAAGAAAAAATCTTTTTTTAAATTTATATTTTATTTTAATATTCACGCAACATCATACGAAGAATATCATATGCGGATGAAATTAAAAACCAGCAGGTTTCAGAGTAAGTTTAATAGAGTTTTAGACGGAAAGTGGTATTGAGTCTAGTTAGAGCGACAACATATTTTTACTCCCTTTATATTAACTCGTGGCGTCTGATTGATTGATTGCTTGCCTGACAAAAAACTTTGGATCACTTTTTAACCCTTTTCCCGTGATCAAATCGAACTGAAACTTTGCAAGCAGACCCGTGGCGACGATCAAAAAGATCTGTCAAATTTTCGTTAAAAAAAATTAATAATTATAGTATAATTTTGGATTTTTAGAAATTTTAATGGTTTTTTCAAAATGGAATCATTACAAAAGTTTGATTACTATCAACAGTGGCCTTATAACGTCACAATATATACGTCGGAATATTTAAAATTGGAATTACTCCGTCGGTAGGTATAATAGATACTTCACTACGAATTTCGAAAATTTATGACAATTGGTTCACAGATGACAGCACACTTCGGTTTTTTGGGAAGAAATCAAATAATAAAGAGATATTTTTAGAAATTTTTAACATAGATATTTGTCTTGACATATTTCATTTTCAGTCAATCAATTATTTAATTACATGATGGTTAAGTTAATTTACAAAGAAAAGAGGTAAAATAAAAACTTGGTTTTTATGGGTTAGTTTTTATATTTTATGTATAGATTAAAAGTATTTTTAAAAATATAAAAGCCCTTAGAATCAAAGTGATGTGGAATGATTTTTTTTTCTCAGAACCTGCTAGCACCGAGCAGATAAAAACAATGATTAGTAATGCGCAAATGGATTTTTATCGAATTAATGTAATAATATAATTTAAGTAGAAATTGGATGAATTTTTACGAGGAGTTAGGATACATATTGAACTTTTATTTTATAGGAATTTGAAAAAAAAGCAAAAGATGGTTGCGTTATTTTCATTTCAAGTGACTTTCCTCGGTGCACGTTTATTTGAAACGGAAAAGAAAATCATCATAATTATTAAGAAATTAAATATCTACAAACATATCCAATTTTTAAAAAAGTGTTCGATAAAATTGAGAACAATTTGAAAAAGTAAAAGGATTATTTTTAACAAATGGCTTATCGAATAAAAAAATCCATATGCAAGATCAGCGTTTCCGAAAGGTGGTCCGCGGAACCCTGAGGTTCCGTAGAAGGGTCACAAGGGTTCCTCGTCACGTCCGAAAGTTAAATGAAGCGTTCGTAGAAAATAGTCACAACCGCGCTGCATGAGCGCCGCAAAAATGAGTTGGAAGTAACCTCAGATGTGGAAGAAAACATACATGAACATATGATAAGCATTAAAATGTCCTTGAAAGAGTATTTCCCGGAAAAGCTACAGGACATCGGTTGGGTACAGAATCCGTTCGCAAATCATACCAAACCATGGATGCTTACTGTGTCAGAGTGTGAAAATTTTATGGATATTAAGTGTTTATCTTCTCTTAAACAAAAATTCGACTTTTGGATTGGACTTAAAGACAAATACGCTGCAATCTTTGAGAAGGTTACCACAGTTTTGCTTCCATTTGTGATGACTTACCGATGTGAGACTGGTTTTTCAGCTTACGCTTACACCAAAAACAAA